>JABFQM010002789.1:0-13755 GCA_022816865.1 Zelostemma sp. ZL-2020
AGGTTGTTGCGAATAGAGAGAGACGGCGGTGAATTGGGTGGAGTGTGTGATTGGGAGGGTTTTGTGGCTGTGGCGGTGATTTTTGCTGTTGGTGACGGGGGAGGAAAGATGCCTTGGGGGTGTCCTCAGAAGCTCTTTGAGCGTTGGGCGGGGAGAGAGGGGGTCCCGGGTGGTTTACCATGTGTGTCACACGTGGGGTAGGGCTCTTAAGGCGATGGTGTCGGCCCCCCTTCCCCCCCCCCCTCCCGCCCGCAATCACGACGCTCGCAAATGTACCGAGACCGAGTAGAAATGTTTACAGCATTGTAAATCCGAGTGTGATGGCTCAATAAACTTTTAAACAGTCGAAAAGTAGAAATTGATATGAGTTTTTGTAAGGCTTTGAAAAAGGTACGAGTTCCTTGAACCGCATCTCGAAGATCAAGATTCCCCGGGTGCGCATTAACGACGTAAACTCATTTTCAATAAATACATAATGTTGAATCGCTTCCGAGTCGATAAAAATCCCGGCCGAGTAAACCCCATGTGAAACAAAACCAATTTTTCAAAGTAATGACCATATTTTTCACTAATCACGAGTTGTTCGTGCGAGTTAAATATTTATAGCCACGAGTTAAGTTCGATGCAGCGTAGCAATTGTTTATGCAAGAACATTAGTCTGCGTTTACAGGTTACTTTAATGCGCGTGTAAGCAGATGCACGCCGCTGTGCGTGCATCGAAGAAGAAGAAGAAGAAGAAGACGATGAAGAAGAAGAAGAGTAAGAAGCAAAGCGAAGCCTTATGGGCAATCCGCTGCTATATTATGGCGAGTCGTTGCCGGCGGAGCAACGCTATATTGGAGCAAGGCTTCTGGTTCCACCAGAGATTACAGAGATAATGGGGGCTCGAGATAGCTGCGCTGCAACCGTAGCTCGGTCCTCGCTCCCAACAAATTGCTAGGTTCATTCATCCTCCGCGGATAGAAGAAAAACTAGCCATGCTACTACTCTTCGCGCTCGCCCTTACCCATCAAGGCCATCGCCCCTATCGCTAACTCCAGAAAAATTATCGCGATCCGGCTCGAAAGACCATCATTTTACGAAATCACCGAAATCCTACAAGGACCTAAACTTTTTGAAATTCTTACAATCCCGCTCGAAGGATTCGAAATGTTTTGAAACTAACGAAATACGGCTCGAAGGACCTACATGTTGCCAGCATCTGGCTCGAAGGACCTTTATTTTGCGGATTCCAAAGGTCCGGTTCGAAGGACCTGAATGTTTCTGAATGACCAGAATCTGGCTCGGAGGACATGAATGTGTTTAACAATCACCAGGATCTGGCTCGAAGGACCTACATGTCGCAAACTTCTCAGGATCTGGCTCAAAAGACCTAAATGTTTTGAAATCATCGGGATCCGGCTCGAAGGATCCTAATGTTTCGAAAGGACTGAAATCCGGCTCGAAGGACCTTGATATTTTCTAATTATCAGAATCCGACTCGAAGAAACAAAATGTGTAAGATCGTAGGAAAGATGGCGCAGGTGAATAATTATCAAATGACAGCTTTCGCGGAGAAATAGTTCGGAACCGATCTGAAAGCTTTCATTAGCGCAGGAATGCACTTGAATGGTAGGATGATAGGCCTGCAGAGGCGCCGAGATACAAGATAATCAATTACCGAAGGGACTTTTTACCGGGGCTGCTGGCGAGTACGAGCCACGCTTCGGTTATAAAGACGCGCGGCCAGGATCGTTTTTAATCGATTAAATCGACGTTCGAGAAAAAAAGGATCGCTCGAGGAAAACAGGCATTTCTTAAAAGCCAGAAAAGAAGGAATTTCAATTTCATAAATACGAAATTGATTATGATGTTTCGAGCTCGTAATTTCTTCATTCGCTAAGGCAAAGCCAATTTCATCGGCGATAAAACGGCGAGTTAAAAACGATGATTTTCATTAAATGAGGTCCGCATTTTTCGCCGGGGAAATGTGAAATTGCGAAGCCTTCGTAAAAGTCGTGAAATGATGCGTAAACGCTTTGCCATAAAACGGCATTTTACAGAAGCGCGTACGACGTACAGATAAATTTTAATTAACATAAAAACGCGAAGAAAATGCGAGATTTATGGCTCATTTTTACTGGTTAGTTTGTATTTCGTGTTGCTGAAATCTCGTTCTCCGACAAATGAATTGCAAAACGTATTGAAAAAACGTTGGAAAATTGCGAGAGAAGGGCTGTAGGGTAGCCTGCGGGCTCCGCAGCATGATTATGAGCGGCAATTATGTCTCCAACGACTGCGAGCCACGCAGAGGTCGTCGAGTATAATGGAGTACAAAAGTTACTTCGGAATGAAGATGAAACTTTGTGTAAGGAAACGATCCAATTATAAATGTCCGCATCTCGCGTGAAAATTAACGGGGAATAAGAGCTAAAATTAAAAATCAAATGAAAAAAACAACTTCCCCCTTTCAGAGTAACTTTTCACTCCAATAAACAAACCGTCCCTCTTAAAGATTAAAATCCCACTTCGAAAAGTGTAAAATTTCACTCTCAAGATGAATTATTATAAGAATCCGGCTCGAAGGACCACCATTCTACAAAATCACTGGAATCCGGCTCGAAAGACCCGGAGATGGTGAAACTTCACCAAAACCAGTTCCTCCTCCGAAAAAATCCCGGAAAGAGCATAAATTTCGAACGCCTCCGAGCCAAGCATACAAAACGCGCATAATTTCAAGAGGAAGTCGCGAGGATGTAGCTTCCGGCGTTCGTATGACGCAACTTGTAGCAGCCACTGTACCAGCGTCCAAGGAAAGATCGAACGAGTAAAACGAACGAGATAAAGCCGATAAAGGAGGGGGAAAAGAAAGCGCGCACCTCGCAGGTGCGAGGGAGAAAAAGAACGACGAAAAAGGGGGGGGGGAGGGAGGGCTCTCCTCGAAGCACGTTCCCACGATCTCATGAATGAACTCGCGTGGCTATCCCCTCCCCCACCATGGATTCTCCGTCTTTTATTCATTTTCCAAGTCTCCTTCCTCGTTTTCTTGATCTCCAGATAGAGCCAGCCTCGGGGAATCGAGATGAAAAGACGATTTCGCGGAATCCTCTCAAGGTAAGAGGATTTTGCAGGAAAAACGAAGCGGCGACGGAAAAAATCGCTGATTGCGACGCGAAATTACGACGTTGCTGCTCGGGATCATTATCGTTTTCATCAATCATTTTTCACGTTCGATATTTTTCTTTCGAGGCTGTCCGCTCGGCGCCATTTGTCATTTTGATCATCTACAACCGGATGTCGAGCGCATTAGATCAGTGTTAACTTACTCTTTAAAGACACTTGCGGGTAATTACCGATCCGATGTTCATCGTCGGGAAAAATTAAAAAAATACCATAAAAATCCTCTAATTATACGCTTGATTCTCGATTATTTTGAACCTCGGCATGTTTTACGTAAACGCTATCGATTATTTCAACTCCAGCCGAATTCTTTGGAGTGAAAATTCACTCCAAAGTGACTTTTCACTCCAATAAAAGTTCACTCCAATCCAATCACCAGAATCCGGCTCGAAGGACCTCAAGGTTGAGATTAAGTTCACTCCAAAGTGACTTTTCACTCCAATAAACTAACTGTGACTCTGAAAAAGTGTGAAATTTCACTCCAAAGTGACTTTTCACTCCAATAGAAGTTCACTCCAATCCAATTACCAGAATCCGGCTCGAAGGACCTCAGTGTTGAAATTGAGTTCACTAAGTGACTTTTCACTCTCAAAAAGTGTGAAATTTCACTCCAACTGATTAATCTTTCCCAGCGACTCATCAACTAAAAATAAACGACTTCCCGCGTTTTCCAACCACTTAAAATAAACGAGAGTCCATGCCGACAAATTTCGTGGAGTTTCGATCGCGTGGCAAACTCGTTTGCATGAATCTCGATAACTTCCGGTCCAGCTTACTCTCGTTTCGGAGTTTGTGAATGAAACGTAGCTCTAGTGGCGCTTCGTGACGTCACGACCTGTTGCTACCTGTTTCCCTCTCTCTCTCTTTCTCCCTTTCTCTTTTTTCCCTTACACAGCGGACATAATTTATACATGTAAATAAACGCGTATACATGTTCACCATAATTTATCATCGGACGGTGTTTAATCTCTCTATGCAGTTACGAAACTAAAAAAAAAACCAATAATATTAGCGAAACATTCCCTCATCCAATCACGATGTTTCTACATCAACATAAATACAAAACAAAGCAAACAAACTTCGGAAAATGATAACCCTGTTTTATCGGCCGCGGATTTCTTCGATCGAGCGAACGGTAACGCCACCTACATCCCGGAATCGCAACTTCCACCTCCCGTCTCCGACAGATGTCGCCACCGTCGCATTATTTTACGATACTTCGAAAAGATGATGAAAAAATATCAAAATCCCTAAACAATCAGTACTTATCGTTCAACTACCGCTTAAATAAATATTATCGTATCTATAGTGCTGTAATTGGTTTGTAAAACTGTTGGACTTGTTTTCAACAACAAAAAAAGAATTTCAATAGAAAATTTCTCGATTCCTGAGACAGAGGGTGGGGGGGGGGGTTCGCGGGCGGGGGGAAAGGCAAACATCGAAACATCGGAGATGAAGGACCTGCGCACCCCGAAATGGACCGTTACAAACGCGCTTTCTTTGTAGTGTCCACGGAGATCGAGGACGTGAGAAATTCATCGACGCGCGCGCTCTCCTCCGTTGGTAAAGTCAAGGCCGACTCGACCGGCACAGCTGCGGTTGCACATTTCACGCAATGTGCCGGCCAGCTTGCCGCTCCATGCACTCGCGGGGCTTCGTTCTTGTCTTTCACACGAGACCCGACAGCTCTCACGATTCGCCGAACCGAAAATCGATCGTTTTCCCACAACTTTCGGAGATTTATTTGCTCTTCTTTGTCACTTTGGATACTGCATTTTCACTCTTTCCTTGGAGTGAATTTCGCAGTGAGATGGTAAAAAAGACGTTGGGACTCTCGTACCTCGAGCACGTATAAGGCATCGCTCATCCGGTATCTGGTTGTGGTTTAAATTGAATGTACGTCTCACTCGAGCCTCGTAGGAGTCGATGGCTCGCTTCTCGGAATGACAAAATGTTCCTCGGCCCTTTGCTTTTACGTTTTCTCCGACACTCTTTGCATGACAACCAGAGAGCTATTAAGCAACAAACTCTCTGTCCATCAAAGAACGACGGAAATGAGAATGAAGAGGCTTTCATTTGGAAGACAATTAGTCTTGCTAAATCAGGTCGAAAAGTGGACTTTTTAGTACTGTAGAGCGGACGTAAAATGGCGCATGCGCACTTGCGTTTTACGATCCTGCTAACTCGCTATCCCAAAAACTGTTACTTCGCGCCCTAGACGCACAATCAGCCCAAAAAGTGGACTTTTTCGTACTGTAGAGCGGACAAAAAAGTGACTTTTTGCGCCGATTCATTTTAGTTTGCGGACAAAACTTGAAGAAATGAAGAGAAAGAAAGTGAAGCAATAACTGCCGCTTAGTACGACGATGTCCATAAAACATTCCACGTGGATTGTCATCGACGTAAAATCAAACAAAGGCGAAGCGCGATTGTTATGGAAGAATAATGTGCACTTGCATTATTCAAACGAGCGAGCGCGGTCTGGAAAACACAAACGCGACATCGGCGAGACGCGATTTGCGGCGTTAAAAATAAACCGCTCGCTTCAACGCCGAACTGGGACAAGTTTAGCGCTAAAGACTTTCAATTAAAAAGCACGCCGTTAACCCTCGATTTATTTCGCCAAGTCTCGATTCGACTCGCTCATAAACGCTACGAAAAACGTCTTTATCTGGAAACAGCCGACAGAATCACGGAATGTTTCGAAACGTATATTAAAGTTCAATAAAACGTCTATTAGAAAACGCTCAATCGATTGTTAAAGAAAAGTTTCCTCGGAGCTATTAAATTTGTTATCGTATGATAACAGATTTGTTCATTAAAATTCGATTGTTGTAGTTTCTTGAGTGAATGTCTGATGTTCCCAGTAGGAATCGTGTAATACGTGTTTATATGACAATTATCATCGCTCTCGTAATCAGTATTGTTTGCTAGTGTGATTCATGTCGTTAAAGGAGACGGAAAAGATAGAAAAATTGTCTCTGTGAATTCCTTGAAGTGAAATTTCAAACTCGTAATGATCACTTGGTGAAATATGAAAAATGGGCCTGTTTCTCGAAGAATCGGGGCCCGAGTAGGTGGATTCGAAGAGCAACTGGGATATCGCACTCGCCGCGGCATGAAAATTATGCCGGCGTGTGGATGCGTATCGGGTGGCCGGACTAGTTGAGAAGGGAAGCGGGGGCGTCCAGTGTGGGGCCTTAATGAGGATGCTGCTGATTATCCAATTCGTAAATTCTCGCTACATTTTCATCGTACTTCGTCTAGTCGCGAGCTTCGAGACCACGCCGTATCCTACATTTTCATACGCGAGCTCCTTTCTCAATTGTCGACGTTCGCGCCAACTTTTATCGCGGGGGAAGGGAATAAAAGTCGACTCCGACCCACGCGAAAACGTTACTTTGGTCATTCGCTTCAATTACTTTCGCGCGTCCAAACGTTTGTTTCGACATTCAAACGAACCCGCAGGGTGAATTGTATCATAGAAAATTTGAGTATAAGAATAGCTCCATATTGTGTTCCAATTGGAACCTAAGCACTTGGAACAATGATTTCGTTTACTCATCAAGTTTGCTTCTCGGGTATGTTAAAAATAATCAAATGCTGTTTTTCATTATTCACATATTTAACAACTGTGTCTTAATGTATTAAGGGCTATAAATATAACTATTGAAAAAAATACGCAATACTATTGGAAGCAGAAAAAATACGTCAAAATGTTGAAATTAAAGGATTCAGTTTTCACTGATTGACTCAAATGGTGTCTTCAACCATTCATCGAGGCACCGAATGAGCGGAATCTCATCTTTCTTCATAGTTGAGGGCAATGCGGACATTTATGCTCCTGGCTCCAAAGAGACCTCGTCTTCGTCCAGCCACTCAAAATCTTAAGATTCCGAGATAGGTTCTTTGATAACTGCGAGAACCTCTCCCTTACGACGAGCAGCTATTTGTACTTTCAATTTGCTCTGTTTCTGAGACTCATTTTTGTGAAATTTGCGATGCAGGAAATTTTTTGAATTCATTTTGATTCCATAGTCAAAAATGATGACGTAATCAAACGCGAAAAGCCCCCGTCCCCTAAGTAATCATTCGTAAATGGTTAAACCATTTACAAATTTCTTCGATTTTAATATACATAACTTAGCAAAATGCTAATTTTTTCGTTGACTGCGATGGGAACTATATTTTTGAAGCAGCCATATTGCATAAGTCACGTGGTACTTCACGCCCCAATGTCAGATTCCAATACTTGGATGAAATATTAGAAGTTTTGAATTCCGCTACAATTAGCGTATGAAGATCCGGTCGCTCCGCCTGTATTTATATATATATCCAAATATAGGTCCAATATGTATCTAGAAAAATATAAAAGGGACTCACCAAGGGAGCTTTCCGGGTCCGAAAGATCCGACAAAGAAGGCACTTTACGCATGGAGGCAAATCGGCTGGGCAGATTTTGCACGAGACCCTCTTCTTCGGCATCCGAAGCCAATTCCTGCTTCATTAACTTCGCCATCATGATCATCGAGCTGCTACCGCTGATACCGCATCCCAATATGCTTCCCAAGTTGCGCACATCACGCTGGAACGTCCAAAGTTTCCAACGTTAATTCGACCCGACCACGAATTTCAGAACTTTCTATATAAATTTTACTCTGAAAAGTGACTGAAAAGCTAACTCCATGAATTGGAAAAGAAAGTTCGTACCAACACACCCAAGTTGCATGATTGAATATAAATAAAGATAACATGAATAATGAACGAAAAATTCGAATACATAATTATCGCTTTCCAGATTGATTCCACGGATAACAATAAAAGTCTCATATTTCCTCCGGCAAAACAAAATAATGAAGCTCGATATAAATATTGGATGACCTCACATTAATTAAATGTATGAATTCAATTCACTATCTTATCGAACGATGCCCGGGCGTAAAAATAGACGAAGGCAATTTGTGTAATGTATACTTCATCGCGGTCCCGTAAGTACCGTGTTTTTCAACAAAGCGCGTCTCTCGAAATTAAATGATAAATCATGAAAAACGTATCCCTTCCGAGCTCGTGTATTTCATGATTATTAACCGGAATTCTACCTCGACGCTTTGCCTCCAGACAATAACGATCGTTCACCCTTTCTATTTCACTTTAATTCACTAACGACTCCAATCATTTTTCAGCTCGCGTTACCATTTTTAACCTTCCTCATTTCACAACGTTCAATTGCGTCGTGAAAGTACTCTTCTCCACTTCAATTGGGTGTCATTTTAACTTTTTTTAAATCTAACCTAACCCAACCTAACCTAACCTAACAATTCCCCATCACCTCCAGCCCAAAAACCGCGTCCAATTCATCCGAAAAAGCCTCGAACTCCCCATGGAAAAAAGCCAGGTTCGACAATAGATCGAACAGATTGCGGAAAGAAAGAAAGAGCGAGATTCGAGTCGTACAATGCCCGAGATAAAGGCAGTGGACGGAAAAAAGGACGAAGGCATGAATGAATGGTGAACCTGCTGGAGAAAAGGGGGGGAGGGAGGGAACGAGAGAGGAATGAATGGGTGGGAGATAAACACCGGGGTGGAGGGAAGAGGGAGGAAGAGGGGGCGGATAAAAAGAGTAACGGCGGAGGCAGGCGCGACCGCTTGACCTTCGGGCGAGCAACTGAATGAAACGCTGCGCCGGCAAAATGACGCAATGTAACGACGACATCGACACGAGGCGAGTCGAAACGGAGACGAGCTTCATCGCGACATTAGCGAGCCCAGACTTTCGGGCGAGAGATTTCGTTGACCTTGAAAGGATCTTGGAAGAAAGAGGTTCGCACTTTTGAAGGGCGATCTGAATTTACATCTAACCTAACCTAACCTAACCTAACCTTTCTTGGAAGGAAGAGGTTCGCACTTTTGAAGTGTGGACGTTTCGTGGATCTGAATTTACATCTAACCTAACCTAACCTAACCTAACCTAACCTAACCTAACCTAACATTTTTTAGAGTGAATATAAAATGCCCCGAAGAAAAGAAAGATCGATACGTCGTAAAACAGCGTTTTCGAACAAGGCAAGCTCTGTATCATTGAAAAGGCGATAAACGTCGTCGAGTATCATTACGATGAAACTTAAACGCGATGTTCCGTTTCACCCAGAAAAAAAGCCCCGATGAAGATAAGGGCACTCGCGCATCATTTGTTTTCGAATTTTGTAATTACGATTCATTCGCCTCGCTCGAAAAATCGTTATTTCCGAGCCTTGAAACATCGAAGGAGCGATTACGAAAAAAACCTTCATCGTCTACAAATAAACTCCATTACTTTTACGACAATCGGCGTAATGGAATTACGAATATTGATTCGAGACGCGGTTTCTCGTCCCAATAATCCCGCGGCTATAAATGATTCTTTCGAAAATTCTTTCTCCCGATGTTTGTTATCGAAAGAAACGAGTTCGGTCTTTTCCTTCGCTTTAGGGAAGAGAAATACACAACTTCTGCAGCCAGAAATAGCGTCCCTTCTCGGACGCGTCGCAAGTGCACGCTTTTTCCGAGCCAAAAGTTGAGCTTTTGAACGATCGAATGACAATTTCGGTTCGGGAATCAAAGTTGGATCGGTTCATCGCTTCTTTTATCGGATTTTCATATCCATTTATGGCTCCGCGTGATAATATAATCGGCCAAGTATTGGTCGCTGTAGGGGTGGGTGTTGATACGTGAAACGGAGGGAGTGAAGGTATGAATGAATGAGAGTCGTGTCGCCGAGTGGGTGAATGGCTGAATGAATGAGCAAGCGCTTCGCGACGGTGTTGGAAATAGCTCGGCGAAGAGGGGAGAGTGGAATGTCTCGGTGCACATGGCGCAACCAGATGAATTTTACTTGTTTCACTCCAATTTCTCGACCCATGAAATCCATTTTCAAAAGCCCATTTTTTTCAAAATTCACTCTTTGATCGTAAAGAACTCAAATTCAAAAAAATCCTGGCACGTTTAATTAACAATCCGAAGCTTAATAAATTATTTATAAATAAAGTCTCCCAAGGTCAAAGATTAATCTCAACTTTTGGCCAAAATATTTGTATTCCCTTCAAAAAAGCTCGTTTTTCTTCAAACGCTACGTTTTGGCAACGGAAAAAACTTGGGTTTGAAGCGGTATCGAACTCTCTTTGGCACAATAGCGTTAACGCATTCTACATTATCCAATTATTTAGTGGCCGAGCGTCTCTGCAGTGCCGTGCACTGCGTAGGCTCGCGTACACTGTACACATAATTGAATTCACTTGAGGACAAGTAGGGTCACGACTCAACAGCAGTTGTTCCAATAAACTCACTGCTATCAATTATCAGATCCAGAGCAACTTTAAGCGCTTTGCACACGGATTTCGCGACGTTTTCATCCAATTTTCGCGTTTTAGAAAAGCTGAGCATTTTTTAATTTAAAAAAACCTTTCCCATTTTCCCACATTTCGCGAATTCGAATTTCGAAACTTCGAAAATTTTCAAATCCCTGGATTTTCCCGGTTTTTCCGAGAAGGACTATCAAAAAAACCCTAAAAATGATCCTTTTTCGAAGAACGAACTCCTCGCTCAAATTTTGCGTGTCTGTTCGTGTGAACGGTGCAATCAAACAACAAATCAACTTGAATAAATTCATCACAGCTCAAAATGTATCGAGAGCACAATTTTTTTTCATACTCATTGTCACCCAACATGAAGTTTTCAATCGGAAAAGCAAGAATTGCACAAACAAATCGATGAAAAACGTACCTTAATCGAGCGGTGATCAATAGGGTACCCTTTTCGAGAAGCAAGGTTTTCCTCGTAAAAATCCTGTTCCTCTTCACCGTAATCGTAAAGGGATTCAACATCCATGGTATCTGTAACAAAAACAGCAGCGAAAAACGTTCAAAACCGCCCCAAAATCAATAACCCCTTGACAAAAAAAAAAAAAAGAAACAGTCCTCAATCCTCGAAGTAACGACGATCGAAGGCTTAAAATTTATGCTAAGAGGGCAATAAATATCAGACGCCATATGCCATAAATTTATGCGCGTTAAACGCGAGCGTTTACTTTTCGAAAAGAAATAAACACAGATTGCCAATACGACTTTTTTCCCGGGGAAAAAAACACGTGTGCAACATCTTGCACGCGTGAAAGGGACGGGATTTATCTCGTGAATAATTTCGTAACTCGAACAAGACGTTGAATAAATGAAATCGCGCATTGGAAATAGATCGAAATTTCGCGTCCTCGTTTCTATCGGTTAATGGATTTAATGGAATTATTGGGAGCGTCTTTTCGGCGTGAATTATAGGAAAGTTATTCGTGGAATTGAAAAAAGGTCAATGAAAGTTACTCGGGATCTTTCTTTCAATTTCTTCATCATCGTTTCGGGACTACCCTAACTCGGGGGAGGAGAACTCTGGATCAGGTTACTCTACGGCAGATGGTAGGTGTAAAATGTTAAGTACCGCGTCCACCCTCGCCTCGGCTCCTCAAAGTGCAGCTCCAACCCGAACATTTCTCACAGTCTTCAAAGCCCCGACAAGATTTTCGGCCAATGCGATAAATTACGCCTGGGATTCCCAAGCTCTGCATTTCTCGCCGCGAGAAATTCGGTTCTACGAGGCTGGGAAAACGGGAAAATCGTCGACGAGACGGTTTTCCCGGTAAATCGAAGGGTTTCCGTTCGACTTGCTCCGCCAGTTTTTCTCGCTTTTCTCGAGTTCACGCGACAGGTGGAGTGGTGGGAGAACAATTCGACTTTTCAACCCAGAAAGAGCGAGTTCTTCACTCCAAAATAGAAGATTCCCATTTACTCGATGATGAAAGAAACTGAAGAACTCCCCATTTTCAAAAAACTACCATCCACAATTTTTCCACATCAGTTCACTTTTCAATTCTCAACGCTGGAAACATCCAGTTGGGAATCCCAATTGATAATTCCATTTGGTCAATCAATTGGCCTAGTAATCTCAATTGGTTTTTCCCTACACAACATTTTCTTCAATTTTTAAATTGGAAATGCCTACGAAGCTTTGGTTGATTCAAAATTTTTGTAGTTTCTAATTGGGTACTAGGAGTTCTGAACAAACTATAAAACGCAGTTTAATAATACGAGCAGATTTATCGCGGACGGCGTAGTTTTACAAAGTGAACCAGTGGTCAAAAAGGGATGTTCTTTCATTTTTAAATTGGAAATGCCTACGAAGCTTTGGTTCTGATTCAAAATTTTACTAGTTTGTAATTGGGTACTAGGAGTTCTGAACAAACTATAAAACGCAGTTAAATAATACGAGCAGATTTATCGCGGACGGCCTAGTTTTACAAAGTGAACCAGTGGTCAAAAAGTGATGCGACAAAAAATTGTCTTTCATTTTTAAATTGGAAATGCCTACGAAGCTTTGGTTCTGATTCAAAATTTCACTAGTTTGTAATTGGGTACTGTGAGTTCTGAACAAACTATAAAACGCAGTTAAATAATACGAGCAGATTTATCGCAGACGGCGTAGTTTTACAAAGTGAACCAGTGGTCAAAAAGTGATGTTCTTGTAGAGTTTTAGGAAAAAGGCACACGTAACAATTGTATTTATACGTTTGAGCTTCCTTATTATTTCGCGACGACGGACAATACAACAAGGTTCAAGCTGGAGTGAAGCGTCATCTTGAAAAAGGATGAACATCCTATAGATGGCGCGAGTGCCACATTTGCTTATTTCCAACAGTTCTTTCATTTTTAAATTGGAAATATGCCTACGAAGCTTTGGTTCTGATTCAAAATTTCACTAGTTTGTAATAGGGTACCAGGAGTTCTGAACAAACTATAAAACGCAGAACAAAAAGGAGTGGCGCATGCGCAGTACATCTCAAAAAGGCGTCGCTAGCATCTGTATGGCGCGAGAATATGAAAAGATTCAATAAAAATCGTAGCAGAATTACATCTGATCGTTTATAAATCGGCATTATCGAGGAAAAATATGTTGTTTTTGGAAAATACTATGTTTCGGTTTAAATTCATTAATGAATGAGAATTAAATCGAACAAGTAGATACAAAATTGTTAATTTTGACCATGCAAAACTGCCTGTGTAGCACTAAAAAGCCCATGAAACGAAAGACTTCTTTCCCTCTCCAATTACATCGAAAGTTCGAGCGATCTTTCTATTGTTTTAAACTCCTTGAACAAGAGCAACATAATATCTTCTGGGCTCTCCAGGTTCCCATATGCGGGCAGACAAGCCACGGTGTTGAATATCCTACACCCCTATACACCAGACGGGCCCCCATGGGATTTTAAAATCTCCCAGCGTTCAACAAACCCTGATTCCTTTTCATCTCTCTTTTTTTCCAGTTTTACCCCGAAACTACCAAAACGTTAATAATAATAATAATAATAATAAGATTTTTGAATAGGAAATACCACCCACAATTTTTCAAAGTTGCAATTTCCGAAAAAAATTCCACCTTACGCTCGGGGCGAACACAGGATAATAATAATAATAATAATAATAATAATAGTATATTTCGCAACTCGGGAAAAAAGGTCGACAAACCCAGATTCCCTTCCATCCCTCTTTTCTTTCCATTTTTACCCCGAAACTACCA
>JABFQM010002790.1:0-13759 GCA_022816865.1 Zelostemma sp. ZL-2020
AATATGATTCAGTTTCTTCTATAAAATGTAAGCAGTGACGAAGTGATACAGCAGAAAATGATTAAACCGTCTCTCTACAAATCCTTTGAGTGCAATTTTACTTGAAGGAGTTTAGAGAGATGGAAAATATGGAGGATATGTAGTGATTTTTACGGGTTCAGTACTGTTACCTTTAGCTTTTCAATTACAGCTCTTCGAGTAACATAAATTTTGATTATGTATGGATAGTTCAAGCGATGTTAAGGGTAGATTTGAGTGAAGTTACTAATCGCGTTTGCGTTGCCAATGCGGAGTGTAAATTACCCGCTAATCACGCAAAGAAACAAATAATTACTGAGTGAAACCAAATTTTTTAATCTAAGTTGACCATTTTTGGCAAAACGTTTGATTCTACATCTTCGAGTTTGCATTCGCTAATAAAATGGAATAAAATGCAAGAGCAAGAACATCCATGTAATTTCATTTTAAGATACACGCTCTAATAGTGACATATTTCGTTCGATTCTTTCGAAATTCGGGCAGGAATAAGTTGAGTTTACATACTTTCATACTTGGAAATTTGAGACATCAAGTTATAGACGTTTTTGCAATCTTCGTTGAAAAAAAGACCGATAAAAACTACTAAAAAACTACTACTTTTGGTTTTCGGCTACAGCACAGTTATTCTTGAAGGTTTTCTATTCTTTCATTCGCGCTTCTCATCCCAGCTCTAAAATACGATGGTTTTTGTGTAATATTGCTAGGATGAGCTCGAATTCAGTGATTGAATAACATAAAAAATGAAAATTTCTCACGTTTAGAGTGTGTTTGTCTTTCGGCGGAGCAGCGAAAACCTGTAACAAATTTACTTCACGATGAGATCGAAGTGTTCTATTCAGGGATTTTAATTTTTACCAAATGAGCACATAATAAAGCCATGAAAAGTAGCATTTTTCTTACCGCAGCAAAGCAGAGAGCAATAACAAAAATCGTCTTCATCATGGTGCCAAGTAAAACTCAACTATGATTATTTTTCTCTGCGCGCTCTTTAAATATCTTGTTCCCCACTTGGTTTTCATCGTTGTAATTGGTTGTTTTTGGTGACATATCATGTTAATAACAGGAAATTACATCGAAAATTCAGAAAGATACATGCAGGAAGTTCGATGTTTTGAAAAATAAAATTGTCTCGATAATTACGCTGAACAATGCCATTTTAGTTGAATAATAAAAAAATTTTTGCATGCAAAGCTAAGATAACAGTCTCAAAATGACGTTTGCATAACATGTTTTCATTTTTTACGTAATACTCTCATTATTTTCCACAATATTTTATCATTTCAATCTTGATACGAAAATTCAGCTAAAAGATTGTCGCCTTGTTTTCCTTATCGATAAAACATTGATCCAAAAGTTGAAATATGCCATTTCAGTTAAAAAAATCAGTTTTTTTCACGTGAAAAAGTTTTTACATGCAAAGCTAAGATAACAGTCTCAAAATTACGTTTACATAACATGTTTTCATTTTTTACGTAATACTCTTATTATTTTCCACAATATTTTATCATTTCAATCTTGATACCAAAATTCAGCTCAACGATTGTCGCCTTGTTTTCCTTATCGATAAAACGTTGATCAAAAAGAAAACATGTATATATACTTTTTTTATGTAATGAAAATTTTTCGAAAACTCACGTTGCCTGCTCGAGAAACGGAAACCCGAAGAGTAGGTAATTCGAGGAGGAACCGGGTTGACACACGATCTGGAAAAATCTGGGGCTTTTTCGGAATGGAATATGACTCAATGGTTCCATTCATGTTTCTTCAATTAAAACTTCTATAGAATATTGTATAAGATGTGTACAAGTTTTTGAATTTCATTGGGAAAACAAGAGTCTATACATAACGAGAAAGAAAAGACGCATCATTATACTAACGGTGTTTCTTCAGTGCACGTCATAATTAAAGAAAAAAATTTCTCAACGTTCAACTAATGAGATCTCTGAAGTGCTTCACATTGTTTCCAAGTTTATCCAATATTTCCTGTTCACCAAATCTTTCTATTTTCCAGTTGGAAAATGAGAAAAAGTCGCACAGAAATCGTAGTAGCTCGAGATTTTCTAAGATAATACATGAATGACGAAAGATTTGTCAGAGGCAACGCAGCATCATTCTGAAATGTACGGTATCCAAGGACAGGGAGAGCATTTAGCTAAGCACGCGACTAGTTTTTGTCTTCGCTCTGAAAAAGGGAAGGAAGGAACTTGACCGCCAGGTGGCAAGTAGATTCTCCGGAGTTTTGCCGGGACGCATCTTATCCCGAGGATCTCGATGTGCAGTCTCGCTCGCGTTAACAAACAAACGATCTGGAACCCTCCGTTTTCACTTCTCCGAGCTATAATTTCACTAATTCCGAGTTCCCAAGTCCATCCCAAGGATGGACTTGGGAACAGGAAGTTGGAAATGGACGGACGGCTTTTGAGGATAAAAGTTCAGACGTTGACGAATTAATCTCGATTCACATCGACTTCCTACTTTGCCATGTTTCGCGTCTGTTGGTGAAATGCGCAACTAGTGTCGTTATCTCAAAACCGCACGAACGAAGGACCCACCCAATTCTCCAAGGGGAGTTCGCTCGACTCGTGCTGCTTTATTGTGACGAAATTGCTTTCGCCTTACCAGTAATGTTGTCGTAAAAACAGCCACGATTTCCCATAACTCGGTATAAGCAAAATCTGGAATCTGGTTTCAAAATTTCAGGTTATCGGATTCTCATTGTTGTATCAATCCAACATTTTAATTGATCAATTTTTAAGAGTTTCTCCGAGATGTTTTTGAGATAGTCAAAAATTTTGAATACAGTGCGGAAAACCATTTTGAAATTAGTGTAATTGCTTTGGAAGACTGATTTTAATTTACCCCGGATCGTGCCTGTTCGTTAAACATTTTAATTGCTCTTTAGTAAGAGATAAAAAAAAACCGCGAGCGTACTTTCCATGCCCGATATCTATGACGTAGGGGATTGGTAATGAGCTTCGGAACATTGCCCTCGTATTGGCATAACAAAGACGGGAGACGACAAAGGCGTCATAAATACACGAACAGCAGGAATAATGGGAATCATTGTCGAGTATTTATATATGTACTCCCCGCGCAGCGAATTATGATAGACAAGAAAAAGCGGAGGGTGATAATCCTCTTATACCCAGTGTCGATCGAAACGAGAAAGCAGAGTAGATCGCGAGTCCTTCATTAGCTCTTTAGACGATGTAATCGGCCCCATCGAATTCATTTCCACGAAGATAAAAATGCAGATCGGAAATGACGCGAAGCGAAACATCTTTTACTCGGAAAATGATGCCGAGTTAAGACATCTGTTTAGGAAATAATGTAAAATAATAACGGCATTCTTTGTGCTCGACCGGGACCACCTTCCAGCGTGACGATACATTGTCCAGCCACGTTTTTAAGTAGCCGACTTTTCGAGCGGCTCGGACGACCCAGAAGACTGTTATGGCTCGAAGGCGCCTACGAACCGCCATGATTTCCCATTATTCCGGCGACAGTTTACACCGGAGATTCCTTTTCGTTTTTGTTGCTTTTCGAAGCATCCGATACTGTATCTAAACGTTCCCCGGAATCATTTGCCGAAACGTCATTATGGGAAAGTCGCTTTCCGAGAAGAATCTTTAAGCCGAGCACAGCGTGGACTTTATTAGCCGAATAGACACATTTGTAATTGTCTGAGACCTTGCGGAATTTCGAGTTGTTTACAAAAGCCTCGTCTCTTCCAGGAGGTAAAGTTTCTAATCGCCTGCGAAGCCAAGTATCACCGGGCTCGGCCTTTGTGGTCTGCTTTGATGTTCGGCCTTCTCCCTTTTCCTTTCCTTTTTTTCCCCAAAGATTTATGTTTCGCACTATTTTCCGCGCTCGATAAATTAAATTACTTTCGCCCCACCGCTCGCTCTTTTTTTCGAAAACTCGGGAGGAACATGTTTCGTGAGTTTTTTTTTTTCGTAAACAAGCCTCGACATTCCGTGACGTCGTAGCCTGTCCCATTCAACGACGTCAAGTTTTCCGCGGCCGTGCAATCGAGGCGTATTCGTCCTTTCCGAGGAATTCGTAATTTCCGTCCGAGTGTGTGGACTTGGCACCATCTTGCGCGAAGGTACACAAAGTGAAAAAGGCCTCGCATCGCCTGCGGTCTCTCTTTCTCTCCGTGCTTCTCAGCGGTGACCCTCCTCGTGCAACAAACCAACAGCCACATCGCCGCGGCGAGGCTCTTTAAGCTGTAACTCGGCCCCTCGACTTGTCTCTCCTTCTTTTTCGCCCTTTTTTCTACCTCCGTCTCGCTTCCTCTGCAGCCTCGACTCGCAATCCACGCCAGCGGCCACGAAACCTCGCAGAAAGAGGAAACGAGAGAGCTGGAAGGCGCCGATGGGAGCAAGAGCGACGGCGCGAGAGATACAATGCGCCGCTGCGGCGTCGTAATAACCCCCGCGGCGTCTCGTTGATAGAAACAATGCTATCGCTGCTCGATTTACCCGTGGAAACAGCAACTGCGCTTCCTGATCGTGATCTTTGAAGAGTCGTAATCATACCTCGCTCAAGTGGGACACGTTTGCGAGGAATAGTCGGCTCGTGTAACCCGACACTGACCCGCCTAAGCTCTCCGGGTTACCGAGACGGGGAGTCGCGACTTTTTCAACGTTCGTCGATTGCATCAATGTCGTATCGAATGGAACTTGCGTACAAAAGAGAAAAGAATCATTCATTCGCTGCTACTTTTTCGTCAAGTATTTTTTAAGCGAAGCGTATAAAAATAAGGGGAAGACGAGAAATGCGAAATGAATTTAGAGCAATTCGTAGGCATGGTGTTTGGTTGGCGAGGTATTATACGCTTACGCCTAATCACAGGTGTGTTCACGAGCGCTTACGCTTAATTACAGACGAGCCCAGCGGACGCACCCATCGGCAAAAGCAGCAGCAGCAGCAGCAGCAGCGAGTAGATGAAAATGAGCCGCAACAAATAATGTATGAATATCGTGGCCTCGCCAAATTTCGGATCGGCCTCTGTTATTTCCGAGTATAAAGCGCGCGATGCTCGTTTTTATCCCGAGCGTTGGCTTTTTTCTTCTCGAAAGAACTGGATGTTTGGAATATCGTTTTGACGTTGGAATCGAGCTTTTGGCAGAAGTCGTGGGCGGAATCGCGAGCCGTGAAAGTTTAGAATTCCCGAGTTGTCCCGCCACCCGTTCCTCTATTATCCGATTTATCCTGGTAATCTGAGTACTGGCCAAGATCGGAATTTTCCCTGATTTCCCAGTTGTATCAGCGACGCATCATACCTAGTTACATACGAGAATTTAACTGATGCCAAGACTCGCATTCTTAGCGGGGATCGCATATTCGCCGTGGATGAGAAAAATTCTTCGCGGATGCAGCTGGCGGCGTGCCTCGAAGCACCGTTTGGAGTTTCCCACTGAAATTTGTATAATAGGAAACGGCAGGGCTGTATTTTTCTCATTTTCGAAATGTATTCGGAAGAGTGTCGAGGAATATGGAAATAGCAATTCACTGGCAGATTAATTATACGTGGAAAGAGTCTAAACACTTGAATTAACAATCAAAAACCATATAATGCAATTTCCTAAGGAATACATTTATTACATTAATTTTCTTGCGTGCGTAACTTCATCTATTATGGTTCTATTGAAGAACGAAAATTACCGGTCCGAATAACTATTTCCGATTTTAAATTAATTAAGTCGGGCGCAAGAAAATTGTGACGAAAAGGTACTGTTGGAAGTTAAATTTTGATGAAAAACCTTAGGAGAAAAATGATTAGGTTTAGGTTTAGATCAGGCCTGAATAAATCCTTTTATTCCTGGTACTGCTGAGAATAGTTGAAAAAACTAAACATGTTTAGACCTAATCAAATCTGATTTCTAAGCTAAACCGGGTCGTTAAAATTGATGAAGCGATGAACTTGTTGAAACTGATTCAAGATAATGATCTCTGATATCTTCAGAGTGATAATTTTGCAAGGAGAATATTCGGTAAAGAAGAAATGCAGGGTTGATGGAAGAAGCGCGGTCAAATTAGAAGGTAGAGTGCTTAATCACAAAGTGACGACGAGTGTTGAATGCGCCGTTGCGCGCTTACTTTCATAAACAAGAAACAGCGTGCACAGTTGGAAGAAGCACTGGCATTGCATACGAGCAAGGACAGCCACGTGCTTAGAAGACGGAGTTTGTCCGAGAGACATGCGTGCTTGGTTTGCCGTGTACTACGTGCAAACGCACGAAGTAGAAACGCGAAGAATGAAAAACCTCAGGGTTTCAATGTTTCAATGAGATTGGATACGAGTCTTTTTGCAACACGGAATTTTACTCAGATACTCGTTACTTGTTGCTCATGTTTTTCATCTCCTCCATCAAAATTTACCGTGTGGCTTTCGTGAAACGTAGAAAAAAACGCATCGAATTGTGACCTGCATACAGAAAAATCTTCAGGTACCAAAGATTTATTTTCAAAAGCACCAACAAGTTTCTTTGATAAGATTTAAGACCACGAGTTGCTTGTAAATCCAGACAAATCTTATGACAGCTGAAAAAATCCAGGAACGTCCTTGACGTCTGGAAAGACTGGGAACGAAAAGATGGAAAGATGGAAATTCTTCATAGTGGCTCTGTCAACGAGTCACGTCTTCGGGACGTAGAATGATGCGAAGAAGAAGAGGTACAAGAGAAGGACAAGAGTGAGCAGAGACCACTTAGCAAATGAGGGGCGGCATTCGCTTGAATAAGAGACGGCTCTGGCTCAATGACGTTTATCTATCCGGCGAACGTGCAAGACGAGGTTTCCTTATTATATACCATGAAACGGGGAAGGCTGTTGTGGTGGAAAGAACTTGGTGGGAGTGTGTCAAGACGGGTGGGGCAATGCGGAGGCGGTGGTGGAGGATGTGTGCGGAGGGGGCAGGCATTTATCTGATCGTGGCATCGCGAAGCTCGCACGTACACCAGCCAGCTCGTTCGCTTCCAGTCAGCCTTTCCCACGAGGCAATCAGCCTATTTTGGTGGACTCGCTGCGCGGAAAGAAATTATTGGGAAAAGTCAGAGCGAACATTGAACTTTATTATCCGATACTGGATTATCTCCGTCATTTTTCAACTTCTCGCCGTTGCACGTTTCGTTTTCTTGTTTCCCGGGAAATATTATGAAAGGAATGTTATATTCCCACCCAATTTGGAAGTAAAAGTTATTACAGTAGAGAATGTATGCACGAAATGCAATGATGGTCGTAACTATTCCATTGTAAATTGGCGTCAATTAAATTTAGTTTTTTCTTCTACTTTTCGAGGAAGCAGAGATTTCTTGGCTGATTTTAATATCATTGTGGGGAGCATTTAGCTTTTGGAAAACGAGCGTTTAATCGAAGATTATATATAGTGAGTCGTTCATTAGTGGCTTTTCGTTTTTCATTCCCCATCGGATTTTTTGTTCGATTATGTACACAATTAAGGTTTTTACCACAATTTTCTACCTCACTGAATCCTTCACGCGCGGCCTACAAGACCGTGGAATGCTATAAATTTTATATGGTTGTTTCAAAGAGCTTGGGAATTCCTTTTTTCCGAAATAACAGCCTGAAACTCTCTGTCGGAAAAATATAAATTCATGTATTACACTCGTCTAGATATTCAAAGCATGAAGTGTAAACGGATTAAAACGGAATTAACGATGCTTAACCAAGAGTGTTTTCGCACGTAAGTGCAAGCAGTGTAATTTCTAGCTTGAAAGAAGTAAATTGATACTTACAGTTTCTTTCACCGCACGTAAGAGCGCTGTTGACATTGAAAGTCTACAAAGAAGTTAAGCCTCCAGTTTTGCAATTAGAGTTTCGCACTCGAGATGAAATTTTCGAATCTTAAACAGTCTTTAGAGCCCTGCAGAATCTTGAAAATAGTCTTCGTTTGCGGTTTTAACCGTCTCGTAGAGTCTCCTTGAATCTCTGTTTCGAAGATTGCGGTCTTTTTGCATCTTGAAGATGGTAATCATTTTGAATTTTCGTTTAAAACACTGCAATCCCATCGAATCTCTGTTTCTGAGATTGCAGTTCTTGTGAATCTTTTTTCAAGAGAATTAGACAAATTTCCAAAGCTGCAGTCTTTTAACTTCGAAAAAATTCGGGAGGTCAACAATTTTTTCTCGGATCTTTACAGCTGGGAACATTTTGTAATGGCTTTCATTTGTAGGTCGTAGGATAATTTGATTATGATTGCGTTAATCTAATTTGTGTTTTTGGACTCGCAGTTTTGTATTCAATTTAGAAAACTTTGTCTTTGAAAGTCTCACTTTTGAAAGACAAAAGAATTTTTTTAAAGACTCAGGGAGGTCTCTGAGATCTTTGCTTTCCGAGGCTTTCAAGGCTCAGCGAGCCTTTCAAAGTCTTTCGCAAGACTTATTATAAGACTCGAGCTTAGAATTTTATTTTCCTAAACCCGAAAAATTTTATTCCGGGCTTCGTTGCTGGAAAATCGCATGACTTCAATATTAATTTATTCGGTTTAGTGAGGCAATTTAATGGACACTTTCACACAACGAAAAAGGAAGAAAATTTGTAGGAAAACTATAACTACAAAAGGATGTGATGAAAGCGCGAAGTATATGTAAAAATAATTGATTCTATAAACATGTTTTAAATCTTTACTGAGTTTCTGTGCAGAATTGTACTCTGAATGTTTTAAATATTTATTCGATCGACTGTTTTATATTTGAAACATGAAAAGCTGGAAATTCGGGAGAAAATAAGACAAGAATAAAATTTAAGATCAAAAGCACAAATGAGGAAAATAAATTTCTTGTGAACAGATTATCACTTTTACTGAAATTAAAATGGATTGAAATGAGACAAATGTACCGACGAGAATACGATTTTACTTCAGGTACTTGCAATGCAATTTTTATTTCAAAATCACTAAAAAATTCGTAATTTAATGTTCCTGTAGTTTTTGTGCATTTTTAATTGAAATAATGACTAGTAAAGACTTGCGATTATCTCAAATCAGGGCACTCTTCTCTAAAAGGTTGTGTTTCGATCGTTTATAAATTAAACTGTAATTTATATATATCAAACATCATTTACAACCAAAAAATTCCTCCAAATTTTCTAGTAAACTCAGCCAAACAGATTTTTCTTAAGGAAAAAACCGACAAAGGCGTTCGGAAATCATCGTTAATCAGCGATGAAGACCTTCTAAGAACTATGCTTACAGTAATTTTTATCCTGCACCTCAAAGAAGAATAAAGTTTCAGGGATTCGTGGCTGGAACAAGGGTTTCATTTGAATTTCAAAAGCTCCAGCCGCCATATACGAATCCGCATACCTCCCGTTCCTTATGAAGGATCGTTGAAAAAGTTGTCGGCTCGCTTGCACTCGATACTGGTTCTCCGCAAACGACGGACGTTTTATAAAACACGATTTGTCCATATCGAACTTGCGGTAACGAACGGGTTTCGAGTGTTCGTTATCTTGCGAAGAAAAATTATGAATACATCGGCCCCGCATATTCGTGCCGTCAGGGGAGATAATCGCGCTGTAATTGTTCGAAAAATTGCTGTATGAATAAACGGCTGTTCAGCAACTCAACTCCGTGGCTAGAAATAAAAGTATCGGAGAAATACCAGGAGACACAGAGAGAAACTGCGGCAACGAGGACTTGTATAGTCGCGTGCGCTCCTGTTATTCTTCAGCGAATAGGAGTACCGTACCGTGGGTGTAGGTACTTGTAAAATCAACAAGTAAAGTACCGAGTATAAAGCTTCAGTCTGCTACCCCTCTTGGACTGGCTGAGGTATGAATAAGTAGGTACATTCGAGTGAATTGTTGCCGAGTGTTAACCGCAAAGAAATCTGGGTCAAGTTTGCGTGTTTAATTCGCCTCTTTTTACATTTCGTTTACACGCCATCAGTTGCGCCTTACTTTCCCTCATTCCAACTTGTCATTTGCGTTCTTAATGTTTTTCTGAGTCTGCTGTTTTTGATGCATTATTCATCCTTTTCCAAAAATGTGGGAATTGTTAATTTTTTTTCAAGATGTTTATGAATTCTAAACGTTACCTCCTTATGGGATGTTTTTTTCAAACTGGCCGCGGAGGGAATCGAGAGCAGTACACTTTAATTACCATTCAGTCGGGAAGATGGAGAGAGAGAAAGAGGGAGAGGAGGAGAATCCCCTGCTCATGAAAGTATAATACCCTCCTCAAGTCACAAGTCTATTCTCTTCCACTCGCCATTTCTACTCTTGTCAAAAAAATTTCTTACTCGCTCACTCAGTTTTGGTTTCACAATTTTGTGTGGGAATTCCACGTTACTCGAATTGGGCGTGCTTCTTTTTGGTTCATCTTGGGAAAGGTTGCACTTTTTTAAATTTCATTAAATTGCCAATCGAGCCGAAAAGGTTTTTCGTAAACCGCAACTGTTCGCTACTTACTCTTCTCGAAAACGTGCAACTCGACACCTCGATCGAGACACGCCGAACGACCTCGTGAATTCGAGATGGTCGATTTGTTCGTTCAAGCACGACGGCCTCATAAAACGAAGGAAAAATTCTTACGCGTGCATTTGTCGCTCGAATTGTTATATCCTCGTTACAACGATGTAAATCCGATGTAAATAAAATTTATAAATAACGTACTCGCCGGGCTTTCATTAAATCTTTGTCACTCGTCATTACGATTACATGGAAAACCGTCGCGGAAAGTGGGTCAGCTTTGGAAAAATAATGATCTTTCGTCGTCCTGCATTCTCGTCTCGTGAACGGCGTTCGAAAGATAATTTATTCATGTTTCCGATTTGAAATCCTTGATTTTCCCCAACATTTAAAGCTTGTGCCACGAGTTGTAGCCTGAAAATCAATACGCATGCAGGTTGTGTGCATGTTCTTTGTACTTTTCACCGCCATAAACCCGCTTTGAATCGTCGGGTTTATCATTAGTCTCATCATTGTACAGAACAAATGACGCGTAAAGAAATGTTCGCTGGAATTCGGAAACAGCAGGAAATTAAATTCATGAAGAATGAGTGATGTAAGCTCTCACGAAATCCATTTGGTTGTCGAAAAGGTACGAAAGTTCAAACTGCAACAAATATACCAAAGTGAGGCGCGCATGCAACGCACGAAATCAGTTACGCGATGCAAACGCATACGACCTATTTAATACGTGCATGCGCACATTGCTCGGAAACATCCGGTTTGGCATTTACTTCGAAATTCCCGAGCTGGAAGGTCGAACATTGTCTCCAATCGTGACGTCTCTCGAAAATGGGGTGTCGACTGTTCGGTCCAACCGCAAAAGTAGAGCTGCGAAATCTTGACGTTAATTTTGCAATAACCTAATCATGCGAATTCGCCGATTGAACATCACATTATCACAGCATTTGCGTATTAGTTTTTACAGTCACAATGAAGTCGTGTTTTAAAAACAATTAAGAACATAAACGAACGCTATAATTGGAAAAATGAGTTTGTGGCAGTTTTTTCATCGCCAAATTTTTACTTTTTAACCGCTTCTTTTGTTAA
The DNA here is from genome assembly GCA_022816865.1 of Zelostemma sp. ZL-2020. Lineage (NCBI taxonomy): Eukaryota > Metazoa > Arthropoda > Insecta > Hymenoptera > Platygastridae > Zelostemma > Zelostemma sp. ZL-2020. The sequence continues at coordinate 11,566 of JABFQM010002790.1, forward strand.
TTACCAAATTTAGAATAATTTTACGAACAATAATGCTTCAATAAAGAGTCAAGTGAATTATTTGCGATGAGGTACTATCATATTTAACGAACAATTTTTTTCGTGACAAATAAGATTCTATGCTTCGTTACTTTGAGATAATTTCTTCGATTTACTAGCAATTACAGCGCTCGTATGTAATTAACGGTGCGTGCGTAAGGCATTGTGCGAGCGTTTTCCAAATAGCGCAAGACAGTATTCATTCGCCATTTCATCGTTGAGAACTTTATTAGATAATCAGTCGCTATTCCGATACGTAATTATTTTCGCGAGGCTTCGCCGCGAGCGAGCCTTCTTGATGCACTACTTCCGGGTGAAAATAATCTACTATTTATAGCTGTTTGCATATTCTCCGCACGCAGACGCACCGGTGCAAAAGGCACGGAGTGATCTGGAATAGTGATAGAAGGCACCTATATACGCAAACGGTGTAATTACCGGTGAGAATTAAAGAGCAGCGCGGTACGCCCTATTAATTTCTTGAAGCTTAATTTGTTTCGACCTCCGCCGAGTCTTCTCCCTTGTGCTAGGGACACGTCAATTAGGAATGCTTCCACTCCACGAAGAAACCGCACTATCGATTCCGAATAATCGCCCGAATGAATGACGGAATTTAAAGCCTGATTCAGACGTCGCCCCGAGATCCTTTTCCTTTTCAATTAGCCGGTAATTTCGGTCGTTCTTCGCCGACTTTGAATTCGAAAAAAGTCTAACCCGTTAACGAATGGTAAAAATGGTCTTGATTGTCTTGTTTTCTAGTTGCTGGTCGTCAGTCATCCAAAAGGCAGACTTCTTCATGTTCGCACATACACCTCGACATCGATAGCAAACCAGTTTGCTTGAGTTATACTTCATGGTCACGGAGTCCCTGGTCCTCCGTGAAACTGATTGCAAGCGAAGTAATTAAGACGAATATACTCTCAGCGCCAGGCCGAAAACCGGTAAGCGATGTCGAGCAATTAAAATTAATTTCCCGTAATGCCAGTTGTAAGATAATATTACGGGTGTCAACGGATTCGTCAATGTATATCTGCTGATTCGACTTTTACTGAAATTCGGTCGTGCCGGGGAGAGGGTAATGAGTCGTTAATTTTGAGGAAGTGCCAATTAATCTGCGCGACTGATGACTCGTCATTTTTCGAGCTTGGTAACGAAGCATTCCAAAGTTAAACAACGGCGTCGGGGATTGGCGATTAAAATGCGCTCTTTCGTGGAAGCGCGCTGTATATCTCAAACTAGACTGGCACCAGGCCAACTTCGCGACGAGGACCGAGACTTTTCTTTTCTCCGCTTTTTCTTGCCGCATCCTCTTCCGTATCAGCCTCCTTTCGTACTCCCACGTGAGCCTTAGCTCTCTATTCTTCACGAAAGCCGATATCGAGGGCGCGAACCAGTCGTCGCGACCTAGACACTTTGTTTCATTCCACGGACGACGCAGTAATCCCTTGGGGTTTACCCAAATTTGTTGTTTCATTATCTTTTATACAGTAGAAATAGACACGATGTTAACATAGCTATATCGGACGTCCATCAAATTAGCACTACCATTTGCAAATTTATAACATTTGAGAATTGGATTAATTGTCGCTTATTAGTCGTGAATTTGTCGTGATAACCAAAAATTTGTCGCATCCCATTTAAAAAAAATAACCCCTGGTAATGCTAACTTGACAGTCAAGTTAGCACTATACCACCTACGAAAATGAGCTAAAGGGAATTCATAAGAACTAATGCTCTACGGTAAAATTTGTCGCTTTTTTGTCGTAAAAGAATGGCCAAAGCCAATTTTTAATTCAACTTAAATTTTACCCGATTAAAAAAAAATAACCATTGGTAATGCTAACTTGACGGCCCAGTTAGCACTACCACCTACGAAAATGAGCTAAGGGGCATTGAAAAAACGAATGCAACACAGTAATGTTTGTTGCTTTTTTGTCATAAACGGCTGGTCGAAACAGATTTTTAAATCGACTCACATTTTTCTCGTAATAATAAAAAACGTATTCCAACGGTATTGCCAAACTTATCATATTTTTACCCCGAATAAAAGTACGTTTTAAAGATTATCTATTATAGTAAATCAGGATATGAACTTTGAATATGTCAATTATTCAATCAATAATGGAAAAAATTAAAATTTAAAAACTTTGGAAAA
>JABFQM010002791.1:0-13757 GCA_022816865.1 Zelostemma sp. ZL-2020
TGTACTTCGATACTTGCACTATTAAATGACGTTTCGTTTTGTATTAAAATATAAATTTTAAGTACCAAAAAAAATTCTTGAATTCTGGCTCACTATATCTGCACGCATCCCCTTGACGATTTTACCAGCATTTTCGGGACGAAACAGTATTAAAAATTGTACGTTTCCGCTTTTGTTAACGTTTAAACAAACCCTCGTTATTGACAATGTTTCTGGGGTTGATAAATAAATAAATAAAGCGTTTTAAATGGCGAAAAATCGTGGAGGAAAAGCGGAAATGTCAATGCGGAGATAAGAAGGGAACGATCGTATTGCATTATGTAGCGAGGACAGATAGCGAAGCGAGTACACACCATCACCGACTTAACGACATGTTACGACAAAACGATTATTCTTCCAAGCTGTGCCTTCGTTTAGGTGCGCCGCGCTGTTTTTGTGCATGCACGTACACACGCGTCTCGATGTTTCTCATCGGTCTTGTGTACCGGCGAACTATTGATCCGTGAGTGGTCACGCGATTCCCTCATAGAAACGCCGTTCAAACCTTTACCGAGCCTATTTTTTCCCCATTTATATGCAGCGCCTTCGTTACCGATTTCCAGCCACTTTTTTCCCGGAAAATTCATTTACCGCGTCGTTAAATTAACAATGCGGGCTTTTATCTTTACGACTACGCAAAATCGCGGAATAGAAATTGGAAAAAATCAATTCCAGAATAAGTTGCGAGCTGGAAAGTCCGGAAAAGTGGCATTGAAAGCTTGAAATTACGTAAGAAAATGTTTCTATAAATGGAACAGTCGCGGCAGTAAAAATGCGGTAAAACTTTAGCTGGATCACGGAAAACGTAGCTCGTGCAGCGATATTAATGTCCGAGATACTCGGACTTTTTGTTCCTGTTGCGTGACCCAAGTCATAACGACGCGATCTTACCAAAAGATTACGAATGCGATCGATATTTTCATTTTTCAAAACGCTGCATGGCAAAAATTCCGTTTCTCAATGTTACGCGTGATTGAATTAAAGCAGGGTGGAAACGCCGAGTTCTGCTTTTCGGCTTGAACTTTAGCGGCCTTCTTTTGCGGCTACGTCGCTGTTGCTTGATGGGTCACGCAAAGAAAGGGCGGAGATTCCAAAAATAGGAGCATTGCCGATAAGGCCGAACAGAGCGGCGATGTCAGCTGATAAGCCGAGGGAAACGGGGCGAGTTAAGGGTGGTTGCAAGCAGGTGTTGCGCCGTTCTATGAGAATTCTACTCTTCACATGTTCCTTTTATTTTTAAACACGTAGAATATTTTATAAAAACGAGGCGTACTCGCGCAATTTATAAACGATTGCGGAGAATTGCAGGTATGCATTTCAAAGATTGGATCGTTGAATTTTCGGCGGCGATGAATATTGCAGTTCGGTGCGGTGCGGTGCGGTGCGGTGCGGTTCGGTTAGGTTAGGTTCCCCGTGGGTTCGTGCTGCTGAGACGAAATCCGTTGCTCGTAATTACGCGTTTCCTGGCTCGAGGAAAATTATGAATTGACTTGGGTCGCCGGCGTTGGCGTGACTCCGGCCCAGGATCGATACCAGCGCCGTTCGTTCGCAAACAAACGTCCTCGGGAATATTATCAGTGCAGAACATTCTCAAATTTTCCTTTCTCGTAATTACGACTTTCCCACGCGTTTTTTGATTAATATTTTCAAGCCTTTCCTAATTACCGAACAAATCGTTGGAGCTATCTCGCGAATTCATCGATCCGGGGCAGAATTAACATTTATTTCCAATGCCATAAAACGATACGGCATTAAAGCGTTTTCTTGCCAAACGTGGAATAGATCGCAGTTTTTCAGTAATCACGGAGCGCGAATCGCGTGTCCCGTTGGAAAAAGTGAAATCCCCGCGGTTAGCGCAACAAAAGGCGTCGATTATTTTAATTATTCGCATTTAACGGGATAATTGTTCGCACGCTACGGCCCTTCGGGCGAATCTCGCAACGTTCCATCTTGCGTAATCGTCGTATCTTTCGAATTCCAGAAGATAAAAGCCGCGGACGTTCGCTTTCGAACGAGCGGATGCGAACCCGGAGAAAAGCAAGCGCCACGTGTTCTTCCGGCTCGAAACTCGGGCTCTTTCTGCGAATTTTCGGAGGTGCGTTTTCGCGATTAATCGCTTTTTTCATATCGGTTTCCTGCCACGAACCGCCGGTTTCGTTCCGTTCGAGCCGCAGTCGTGGCGCAGCGCCCTGACCTCAAAACTCCGGCTCTCGATCGATAGAAAACTTCCTTCCTGGCTAACGCGGTGGTACGTGTATGTCGCGTAGACGTACACGTACCACCCATGTGTATAACGTCGATCCGCGATGCGTTTTTTCCTGTCATTGGCACGCTTCGCCGAGCTATTCCCGACCCGAGTTCTTTCCTCGAAACGATTAGCTTTTAAAGCACTTAAAACTTTCGCGAATCTTGACTGTTCGCCGAGGAAACGGAGCTTACTGTACGAGTCGATCGATTTTTCGAACGCGGCGTATGTTAATCGTGCGAAATTTCCATCGCGATAAGACTTATTGTACTGAGGCCACGGCAAATTCATTTTCTTCGCTGTTGAAGTCGCGCCATTATGTGGCTCGCACTCGTGTGATTTTATGACGTGTCATGATGATATCGTTTCATTTAACGGCAGTTTTTACAAGGGAAGACGCGTTGTTGGGCTGTTGAATTGTACGACCTTGGATCGATCGATATGGAAAAGAAACGGTGACATTTCGTGCCTTGGACGAGAAGTTTGGGTGTTTGGGGATTTTTGCAGCCCTTGTAATTTATTTTAGTAAGGGTAGTGTAATGCGAAGGCTTTGGCATTTAAATGACGACGTGCTAGCCTCGACCTGTGCGAAAGCAACGGAACGAGACGAGGAAGTTTGCTGCATTATGGTCATTATGGTTGGGATGTTGGCTCTCTTTCCACATTCGATTTGTCGAACATATGCGTAATTGGTTCTCGTGAAATTCGACGGAATTTCAGGGCGCAACAGTTTTTTTTGGTCGTTTGAATCGTTGGATTTTGGAGGGGGGGTTGTTGAAGTTTTTTTTAGGGAAACTTTCGTTTTTTATGCAATTATTGTAATTGATTTGGAATTTCGGGAATTTTTATTTGTCGTAAATTAGGATTTTGTGGGTTTTTTTTGTTTTTGTTTTTGGGATTTTTGCAGTTTTAGAAATTTTTGTTTTTGCGATTTTTTTTAATTTTGAATCTTCTTTTTTAAATATTGAAATTTTTTAAATGTCTAAAATTATATTTGGAACATTTTTCATGTTCTGTAAATTTTTTGTTAACATTTTTAAATTCTTGAAATTTTTGTTGTTGCCAAATTTTGTAATTTTTGCAATTTTCTTATTTTGTAATTTTTGCAATTTTTTTATCTCAAATTTTCGAATTTCTCGAACTTTTTCTTTCAATTTGAAAATTTTCAGCGATTTTAAAAATTCTTTTTTCTGAATTTTCAAATTTCTAAAATTTTTTTTTCCAATTTCAAAATTGTTGAACTTTTTTTTAATTTGAAATTTCTAGAATTTTATTGAGTCAAAAATTACAATTTTCAAATTCATAAATTTCTTTTGTTTTTTTTGTGATTTTAGATATTTTTTTTTTAATTTCTGTTTTTTTTAAATTCCTGTTTTTGCAATTTTTTAAATTTAGAAAAAGTGTTAAATTAAATTCGATGATTGTCCACTTGTGTGTCAAGGATTAAAAAACGTTCTTCCTTCACGACCGTACAAGTCAAAAGATAATTCTTTATTTACGACGTTTCGGCCACTTCTGCGTAGCCCTTTTCAAGTATTTCTAAAAGTTGTTGATTTACATTTTCATTTACAACAGCTATACATTAAGAGAGAAAGAAAAAATGTTTTCTAAAAAATTGTTTTTACCTTTAAAATGTAAAGAGTCTCATATTGTGTCGTTGAAAACCATTGTCATCGTGTTAAATCAATTACGTTGTATCGGAGCTGTAAGTGTATGTGTTAAAATACATGGCGATTTATATGGAAAAGTTTCATATAAATCGTTACAGGAGATTACCTTACGGTGGTTATTTTTGTCCTCTGATAACAACAAGGTCTAACTTTTTTGGTTATTCATTGATTTAACATTACAAATGACTGGTTTCTTGAAAAATCGTGAAAATACGGTCTGTTTTTTTAAACAGACTTTTGGTAGTCCAATGGGTTCACCACTCTCACCAACTATTGCTAATATTGTTATGGAAGACTTGGAAATAACTTGTCTCGTAAAACTTGACTTTCTATATGTTGATGACATAATAACGGTGATACCAAAGAACAAAATCAACACGGTATTAGAAACTTTTAACAGCTATCACAAAAGACTTCAATTCACAATTGAAGTTGAGAAGGATAATTCCATCCGTTTTTTAGATACAGTGTTGATGAAAACTGAAGATGGTAATATCATAACGAATTGGTACAGAAAGTCAACTTCCTCAACAAGATACATTAACTTCTTTTCAAGTCACCCTCTAAAATAAAAAATTAGCATTATAACAGGACTAGTGGATCGCGCAATCTTATTATCAGATGAAAAATTTCACACAGTCAACATCACAAAAATCAAAAAGATTCTTACAGACAACAATTTTCCTAAAGAAGTCATTAACAAATACATAACAGAGAGACTAACGAAATTGAAAATGAAAAATACAACTAGTCGAGAACATTCTAGGTTCAATGACGAAGAGAAAAACTTAGTCTCCCTGCCATATATAAAAGGATTAACAGAACCAATAAAAGAAGCACTTCACAAATATAACATTAAAATAATCGATAAAATTTCCAACAAAATGGATGACATTATTAAAACAGGCAAAGATCAACTACCTAAATCTAAACGAACAAATGTGGTTTATAAAATTACTTGTAACGAAGAAACATGCAACAAAACATACATTGGACAAACAAAAAGACATTCAAAAAAGAGAATTGACGAACATGCCAAGGATATAAGTAAATTGACAGGCGAACCTTCTGTTATTAGTGAACACAGGATTAGTACAGGCCACGATATGGACTGGAAAAAAACCCAAATTGTCGACACGGAAAAAAATCTTCGTAAAAGATTGACAAGCGAGATGGTTTTAATCAAAAAAGAAAGCGCTAATGCACTGAATAAACAGAAGGACACAGAAAATTTAAATTTAGTATATGACAAAATAATTAGAAAAATTTAACTTTGATTTAATTGACAATATATTTATATCCGTTCTACCTTACCCGAGATATTACCGATTTAGTTTTTGACTATACCACCAGGGCGCAATTACTGATAAGAAATAGAATGTACTCGAAAACTGTAATGAGTCACCACATATACATTGCAAGACCAAGTCGAACGGTTGGAATGCCACCGTATTTTCACGATTTTTCAAGAAACCAGTCATTTGTAATGTTAAATCAATGAATAACCAAAAAAGTGAGACCTTGTTGTTATCAGAGGACAAAAATATCCACCGTAAGGTAATCTCCTGTAACGATTTATATGAAACTTTTCCATATAAATCGCCATGTATTTTAACACATACACTTACAGCTCCGATACAACGTAATTGATTTAACACGATGACAATGGTTTTCAACGACACAATATGAGACTCTTTACATTTTAAAGGTAAAAACAATTTTTTAGAAAACATTTTTTCTTTCTCTCTTAATGTATAAGTGTTGTAAATGAAAATGTGAATCAACAACTTTTAGAAAAACTTGAAAAGGGCTACGCAGAAGTGGCCGAAACGTCGTAAATAAAGAATTATCTTTTGACTTGTACGGTCGTGAAGGAAGAACGTTTTTTAGAAAAAGTGTGTTTACCAAATTTTGAAATTTTTTTTTTTCTTGAATATTGAAATTCATAAAACTTTTCTTTCTTCAATTTTCATTTCTCCGAATTTTGTATTTTGTAATTTCAAATTTTTCAATTTTTTTTGTGATTTCGAAATGGAAAAAAATTTTTTTTCCTCAAATTTTGTGATGTTTGCAACTTTTTCATTTCAAATTTGAAATTTCTCGAATTTACTTTTTTGATTTTGCTATTCTTTCCAATTTCTCAAATTTTTTTTTTAAATATATTCTTTTTCGAATTCCACATTTTTTGACGTTTTTAAATATTTTTTTTTCGCAATTTCAAAACTGTTCAACTGTTTTTTAATTTGAAATTTCTAGAATTTTTTTGTCAAAAATTGAAATGTCTATATTTTTGAATAATTTTTGTTTTATTTGTAATTTGAGATATATATTTTTTGAATTTTTGTTTTTGCAGTTTTTTGAATTAAAAAAAATATGTTCACCAAATTTTGAAATTTTTTCTTTTATAAATATTGAAATTCAATTTCAAAATTCTTCTAATTTTCATTCCTTCAAATTTTGTATTTTGAATTTCCAAATTTTTCAATTTCTTTGTAATTTTAAAGTTTAAAAAATTTTTTTCCTCAAATTTCGTGATGTTTGTAACTTTTTCATTTGCAATTTTCAAATTGCTCAAATTTCATTTTTTAATTTTGCAATTCTTTCAAATTTTTCGAATTGTTTTTTTAATACATATTTTTTTAATTCCAAGTTTTTTGACGTCTTCAAAAACTTTTTTCTCCAAATTTTGAAATCCATAAATTTTTCTATTAACTTTCATCTTTAAATTATAAAAATTGTGTTTTCAGTGTTCAAAAAATGTCTGAAATTTTTCCTCACCAAATTTTGAAATGTCTCAAATTCTTACTTCACTAAATTTTGTAATTTTCACAATTTTTTTTCAATTTCGTACCGTGTAAACGCATCTCGCTGGTCTCGTTAGGACAAACTTAGAAACGAGTCACCTGAACTCTCGATTCAATCCGACTTTTGCAGTGCCATGACCCACTTAGCGCTACCGATAATCGCCAATCAAGTACATCACGCTCCCCATCAATCAAAATTACTCAAACTTACTCAAATTCCAAAAAAAATCAAGAAAAACAAATCATTTCGCTCAAAAACAACGTCATTCGCATTCAATGGCGCATGAATGAAGTCCCAGTTATCGGTCGCAGGTGAAATCTCGCATAATCTCGAACAATTTTCATTTCTCTGGCATACATATTCCGCAGCATCTCGCCGCGGGCGGAAAGGAAACCTCGGCTCTCGCGAGAATAACAAACGGCGAGCGAAGAACGTTCCTCGCCGCGGAAACCATTACGAGCAAGAACTTCGGTCAAATTCGAGACATGTTCGATTTCAATTTTTACGAAACTACAAAATAACAAAGCTTCGTTATCCATTGATTCCGAAAGCAAGTTTCATTCCGATTAATTCGTAGATAAATGCATAGCGATGTCGCGATAACAATTTATGGCTCTTTGTTTGAAGCCCATAATACCGCTTTATTACTGAATTCGCTCCACTTGTTTAACCGCCGCTTTTTTTGAGGATGGACATAAAATCCATACCTTCGTCCTACTAACGTTAGGTTAGGTTAGGTTAGGTTAGGTTAGGTTAGGTTAGGTTAGGTTAGATTTTTTTCGAGGATGGAAATAAAACTATCCCTTCGTCCTACTATCGTTAGGTTAGCTTAGGTTAACTTAGGTTAGCTTAGGTTAGATTTTTTCTCGAGAATGGAAATAAAACTCTATACCTTCGTCCTCCTGACTTCAGGTTGGGTTAGGTTAGGTTAGGTTAGGTTAGGTTTGGTTTCAAATCTACGAATTTCCTGGAACCTTTCTCGCTGCTGCGAAGCCTTCCAAGGCTGCCCCCAAAGTTCGATTCTCAAAGGTGCAAATAAAGGAAAAAGAAGATTGAAAGATCGGTTAGGTTTTCGCGGAGTCGAGTGATAAATGAGGAGACACCTCAGGATCACTGACAACAGCTTCCGGCGCACGTAGGAGCCAATGCGAGCGTACGTTCGCTAGCTCAGCGCACTTTAATGATCCGTATCTCGGTCCCGTTAGCGTTAGCCCGCTCGCTCTTTACCTTCTTCCGCTTCGGCATTCGCGCCTTCGCAAAAGCGAGAACGTTCTACGCTCGAGGAAGATCACGGTAAAGAGGCAGCATAATGAAAATTATCTCCTTCTCTTCCGCCTACGCGGAGCCGGATAAAACACGTCCGCTCGAGCCGAGATTTGCGCGTTCGCTCGTGCGTTCATTCGACTCATTGGATTATTCGCGAATCTCTTGACATAAAGAACTCACAGTGGTTTAATTGCTTCCAGAACCGCGAAACGTGGCTTCTTCCAGAGTTCTTTTTTATGGCGAAACCGTTGTCGCATGAGACGAAGAGGGACTGAAAAAGTGGCTATTAATTATAAATAATTAGCGGTTAATTCTCCGAGGAACAGCAACAGTGTGGCGGGGTTTTTCCGGGGAATAGACTTTCCGGGGCTCGTGACACTCGGCTTATCGACTAATTAGTTATCGCTTGGAACAACCTGGGGTAATAAGGCGTTTCGCGCGCCTTCCGCACTAAATTACCGCTGCAATCCGCGCCGCTATCTGTTATTTCCGCGCTGCCGCGAGATAGGACGGATTTATTAATCCAGACGATTATGAGGATAAACGAGGCAGCCGCTTAGCATAAGTCGAGCCCGAAGGACGTGGCTTTCTTCCGTTTTTAACGGCGGTTTTAACAATCGCAATCGCGTTTCAGGTGATTTTTATATCGGGGATTTGCTTTCTGATTTCCAGGCTGACGAATAATGGGTCTTGTGGAACGAGAAGCGGAAATGCAGGGTGTTAATGCTGCAGCGAGGCCTGGGCGATCGAGGGATTTGTTTGGAGTGCAATTGGAGGTAAAAACTTGAGTCGAATGTTTTATATTGGAATACGGGAGTGTTCAGGTCTACTATTTTACCATTTTACTATTTCGTGTCTATTTTAAGAACCCTAACCCTTCAGTGCACAGGGCGAGATTTCTGACTATTCGGGGATGTTACAAAATATGTTATTGTGTTTCACCAATGTATTCCAGTGATTTTTTATAGCTGCTTCACGTCATTGAAGGCTTCAGGTTTTAGTTTAGGTTTTGATAGGGAAAACTAACATAAGGTGTTTTGGTCGAATAATTCAGTAAATCCAGTAAATCCAGTAAATGGATTGAAGTAACTCCCATTTTTTATGTTAGAAAACCTGGAAACACACACGTATAAAATCGGGTTTTGTGTGGATTGAAATAACTCCAATTTTTTATGTTAGGAAACATGGAAATACACACATATAAATTTGGGTTTTGTGTGAATTGAAATAACTTGCATTTTTTATGTTAGGAAACATGGAAATACACACATATAAATTCGGGTTTTATCAAGATTCAAGTAACTCCAATTTTTATGTTAGGAAACATGAAAATACACACATATAAATTCGGGTTTTGTGTGAATTGAAATAACTTGCATTTTTTATGTTACGAAACATGGAAATACACACACATAAAATCGGGTTTTGTGTGGATCGAAATAACTTCAATTTTTTATGTTAGGAAACATGGAAATACACATATAGAAATTCGGGTTTTGTCAAGATTCAAGTAACTCCAATTTTTTATGTTGGGAAACATGGAAATACACACATATAAATTCGGGTTTTGTGTGAATTGAAATAAATTGCATTTTTTATGTTGGGAAACATTGAAATACACACATATAAAATCGGGTTTTATCAAGATTCAAGTAACTCCAATTTTTATGTTCGGAAACATGGAAATACACACATATAAATTCGGGTTTTGTCAAGATACAAGTAACTCCAATTTTTTATGTTAGGAAACATGGAAATACACACATATAAAAGCGGGTTTTGTGTGGATTGAAATAACTCCAATTTTTTATGTTAGGAAACATGGAAATACACACATATAAATTCGGATTTCGTCAAGATTCAAGTAACTCCAATTTTTTATGTTAGAAAACATGGAAATACACACATATAAAATCGGCTTTTGTGTGGATTGAAATAACTCCAATTTTTTATGTTAGGAAACATGGAAATACACAAATATAAAATCGGGTCACCTTCATTTTACAATTAATTTCACCTTTTGATGTGTAAGAACTTCTGTTTGGAACCATACTGTTCCGATGGCAATTAATAATACAAGAAAACTTTTAATGATCCAAATAATGTTTGTTTCGTAATGATACTTATACACTGAACTGCTCAAGCGTGGAGATTATTTCCTTTCTCGGCATGAATTTATTATAACAACAAACAAAGTGCTTTTTATAGTTAAAGTAATTGAAAAGTAATGACAGCAACATTCTACATCAATATCTGAAAGAAAATATGTAGTAGTTTCATTTTTTGCCATTCTACACAGCTGATTTATCGCGAAGAGAACAAAAAACATGGCCAAGTGTCTTGTAATGATATTTATATTTATTACGCGTTTTTATTATCATTCCTGAGGTAAGGGCTTATGTGTGTATGTTTTACGACAAAATAGATAATATTTTGTCGTAAAATTTACATAACTGCATTGTGTCTAACGGACAGCCTCATTGGAAATGTTTATTGTGAAACAAAACAGTTCGAAATATATGGCATAAAAATATTCCAAGTGGATACGATTTTTCTGCATAACTTCGACATAAACATTGAAATCCTTCTTTTTGATTATGCAAGCTCTCAAAAAAGCTGATTATTTTTGCAAATCAAATTGCTGCATTTTCATTTTACCATCGTTCAAAATGAAAAAATGGAAACAGCACGATAAAATCATGAAAAAATTACCGAATAAATAAAGCTGTCCTTTTTAAATTCAATATTATGTAAATGTACCAAATTTCATGAGATTTTACGGTTGATGGATAAATTTTATGTTCGGTATCAAAATAACGCCGTGTAATGGAAAATAGAGTGCATTTTCACGAGAAACAAAAAAGCAGGTCTTACGAACTCGATCCCTACCGCCGTTTTTACATTATTGAAAACTTTCCTCTTCCAATGAAGAAAACTTCTGGATAATCCGGAAATTTTAATTCCCCCTCGAGCTCCTATTCTAATTCGTCCATTTTCTAGCTAATCGAGTGCCTTTTCTCCCCACTTCGGTATCGAATTCCCCGACCCTTCGCCCTTTTTCATCAAGCCTAATCGACTTGGAAAAGAATTTTTGCAAGATTTCAAATCGAGCAGTCTTTTTCGCATCGGATTTCCATGTGAAGAAATAACATTTACAGGCTTCCCGTACATTTTCCTTGCTCGAAATGTTGACCCAAGTATCCTTTATTCGTGGAAAATCGGGAGAAGAGCCTTGCCGAGAAAAAGCGAAAATGTGAAAAATGCGACGATGGCCATAGACGCCGAACGCCAAGAACACGACACTTGAGACTGTTATGTCTGTTCAGCGTTATAGCCGCTTTCACGAAGGAACATCGCGTATCACAAAGACGGGCTCTGTGTGACACGGTCTCATCCGCGAGGTTACTGACTGCGAGTCGCCTCGATTTACGGAAAAACGAGAGTCCGTCAAAGACTCGATCATCGAAAGACAAATTACTCTCAAGCTCGCAATCGACACTTCATGCCATCGAAAACAGTTACCGAATCGTGCATTTCGACAGCAAATACTGTAGTTATTTTGTTCTCCTCTGGAACTTTATGACTTTTATAACGAGAGCTGATTACGTTGTTGATTAGCGACGACTCTTTGATTTTATCGCGTTTCATTAACGCGCTTCGTTAGATTGTTTAGGGTATTCAATGTAATCAATATGCTGCAAATGTACACGAGTGTTCAAGGAAGATACTAATTGCTCGTTATTAATCCAAACACGTGTACAAACTTTACAGGAATAATTGATACAGCGCTTTTCAATAAAACTGTTTACAATTTGTAACCGTAGAAATATTTAAAAGATGAAAAAATGCGCATGAATCACGTGACAGAATAATTAAAACATATTGGACATGTACTGTTTGGGATTTCTCTTTGATACTCGATGACACTGATAATAAAAACAGTGAAACAACAAAATTGTAATTTCCTTTTGACGTTTTCAAGATAATGGACGCTTCGGAATTGCCAGCGAGTAACAATCGTAGTGACATATCAATCGTTTGGGAAATGATCGCGTTTAGTAAACGGGACTGAGAGCGTAAATTTGCTCTTAATAGCAACGAGAGAACAACATTCCACGAACCGAGTTTTCATCGCGAACTGTACGGACTCGGCCTGCAATATCCTCTTTTTAATACGACCATAAATAAACTCGGTGTACTTTGCATAAAAATAGCAACGAGGCATTTCCTTTTTTGCTTTGTGAAAAATTTATAGCAACTTATTCAAAAGTTAAAACTGGTCTTTATGGAAATTAATAAACAACGAGTGAAGAAATAGCATTTTTCAACGAAAACTTGTTATGCACGATCAGCTATTAAATTTTTGAACGTGCGAAATGAGAACAACGATTTCAAAATATGTAGACTTATTCAAACTTTGAGGAATTTGTAAATTATCACGATTTTCATGGGTGAATGGTTCTTTGAAATCTCGAATAACTTTGCTTATGTTCTCGAAAATTATTTCAATTTTGAATGAAAAATTTGCAAGTTCTTTCCGCGAATGTAGAAGATAATTAGTGATATGAAATTTGAAAATAATCTCTCGTTCGATAAAATGTTCTCGTTGATGCTGTGCTAATATTTGCAGATGCTTCAATAACGTAGCGAGCCCTATATTTTAAAATGCATCATGATTTCGAGCAAGAAATGGAGATACACCCTATGCAGGCAAGTTCCACCGGAGAATTAAAATTACAAAGACTTTCAGACATTTCGGTTACTATAACGGCTGTTCGCGATAGACAAGGAGTGAATAGCGCATGGGCAAACCTGATTTTCCTCCGTTCTATCGCTTTCTTTTCAATATAAATCGCTTTCAATTTATAGAAGACCGAAAAAAGGTAATAAAATACGTTCGCTGCACTTTGCATCTTTCTCCAATGAACAAAGCTCGATTCAATGCATCAAATTACACTTCATGCTTTCAATATCACTCTTTTTTCGATGTACAGGAAAAAAAAGTGTTTGAAAAGTACGATATTGTTTCTAAAACGAATTTTTATTGGCGCTGACATCGACCGTTCTAAAAAAAAGTGAAACCAAGAAGTGGGCAGATAAAACCTTTATTTTTATTACTCGGAAATACTGCTTTTAAACTATTCGAAATTGGAAAATCATCGGTAATTAAATATTATAATTCACTTATAATTATTTAAACCAACAAACATGTTTTTTTCAACCGATTTATAGTCTCCTTTTTTCCTTTCTGCGCAAAACTATTGATATTTTTTGAATGAACTTTATTACTGATTACTTCACGAAATTCTCAACACTGTTTCACATATCATGCTTTAAAAGCGGAAAAAAAAACGAGGCAATCGCACGTATCACTTCCGTTTATTTGAATGCGTCTTCAAAAAGACTATACATTTTTTCGAAAACTATGTTATTCGTTTTAAGGTGGATCGATACTTTAATGCAAGGGTGAATTAGAAAAAATATTTATAACGCAACATCATTAATTACATTTAATATGCCAGTATAATTTATTTAACAACATCTTCTTCTTCACGAAAAAAAAATAAGCCACTGAAAAAATTGTGCAAAAATGCTCGTAACGAACAATTGCAAATTTTAACAGTTTTTTAAAAGAAAAATGTTTATTTCTTAGCCAATTTGCATGTTCGATTATTTATATTGTTCACGGGACTATTTGCAACAACTTGACCGTGGCGTTTTGAAAAATATTC
>JABFQM010002792.1:0-13756 GCA_022816865.1 Zelostemma sp. ZL-2020
TAAATGTTATGACCCAAGAGTAAAATTATTACATTAGGTTATTCTCGTACCGAGACTGCATTATAGTATTAATCAATCGAAAGTATTAAATTGAAGTGCTAATACTGTATACATGTTTGCAAAGTTGAAATAAAAATATTAAGTACACTTCTTATTCAGAACAAAAACAATTACAAACATTTACAACTGATTCAATCGGGTGATTATATCGATATGGCTATTATAGTGTACAGATTATATCGAACCATATTCGTCGTACTTAATTATTTCAATACAAAATTTTCGTGTCACCTGGAAATATCCAATCACATATTCTATGCGAACTATTATTGCTATGAACATTAGCGTGATTCCTTATTTAAGAAATTACACGTTTCGTATATATAATGGCTTCTTATATTATATACCTTGAAATGGATTCATGAAACTTGTAAGCGATCGAATGTTAATAATTTTATAATTTATCATATACTTTCCCATGTTCCCATTTATTGATTCAAATAAACTCGACTTAATCGGATGAAAAGTTGATAATATCCATTACTTTTAAAAGCGTTGGTAAACACAATAATAATTATTGTGACAAGAAATTAAGGATATACAAAATTAGAATGCTACTAAATAATACTTGAATAGAAAAGTATTTTTTCCGCAGAAATTATGAATTTGCAAATAAACTTCGATTGAATTTTTTGTGGTGTATTCTGATCTAACAAACCATTATATATAGACTACATGTATATGACTTTATGGAAGGATTTGCAAGCGCTGTACCCAAAACATATCCAGATCCGTCACTCAAATTTGACATTTTCCCAGATATAATATAAATAATCATTTTTATACAGACGGCATGCATGCAAATGCCGTGGTTTATTGTTATTGAATGTCTTGTGAAGAATGAATTCGAATAAAATGCACTTGCTCGGAGAAGGCCGTAATGATTTTGTCCTGTTTGAGTATCAATTTGGTTACTATTTACGGTTTGTAAGGGAAAGAATTTGGTTGAGGACTCAAAAACAGCAAGTTTCGATTTATCCTCTCCATTGCTCTAAGACACAAAATGGTATTGGAATGAGAGAATTCTCAAATTTTCTGTTTTATTCTCACGAGAGAGAAAGAACATAGGTACGATTTATTTTTTGCGTTGTATTTTTGGAAATGCGCTAAAATTAATGAGAAATTCAGGAGGTCATTGCATTGAATAATTTGTCATTCATTTCTGATGGGTATTTCATGAAACTTGTCATACCTATAGTACAAATGTGACTCGTTGCAAGAAAAACGGTCTAAGCAATGTTAATAATGACATTTCCGTAAAAAAGCGTGTGATAGTCCATTTCAAAAGTAAAATTTTCTTCAAAAGTAAAATTTTTTAATCCCCAAATTTTTAATTTACAAAACTTTTTTAATTTCAAAATTGCGGTTGCACCTGAGAATGTGAACGTTGCATAAAAAGATACAAAATTAGGTCATCTATAAAAAATAAGAAATGCTCAAAAATTTTAATCCCTTTACTCGCAATAGGTCACATATAATATCTTAAATGACAACGAAAAAAGTTGACACAATTTTTACCATTTCATCATTGTCAGCTTTTGTAAGATTTTACATTCTTTTGAATCTTCATTCTCCTGAAACCAGATAATTAATAAAAGAGGAATAAACGACGTCATTTCATTAGTATTGAAATGAATCGATGTATTAATGCAATTTTTTACGAAATCGTCAACTGTTCCTTTGCGTAAATAGAAAATTGCAAAAACAAGTTACAAGAAGCTACTATAAAATACAATTTAAAATGCCATAAATTATGAGAAATACGAAAACCAACAAAAAATTATAAGAAACTACAGCACATTTTTTCTGATGTCTTTTCTATAATTATTAATACTTTCTCGTAATTTTTTGTAGATGTGTGTCGGTGTTGTCCGGTGTTAGACATGTGTTTCGTTGTCTTTGAGAAAAGTTGTATTAATCTGTAATTTTTCCGATTCTCTGCAACGTTTTCACAGTAATTCGAACATATTTGTAATATTTGCCTTTTTTTGGCATTTTGTATGTTTTATATAGTCAATTGTAGCAGTTTCAGGCTGTAATCTAGTAATTGATTACGAATGAATGATTGTAAAACTAGGGTTTACATTTTGAAGAGAAGGAAAAATGTTCAAATTCAGTAAAATTGTCGTTTCTAAATTGAAGTTTCAACAATGTGAAGATTGGAAGCTAATCGAAACGCAATTATTTTATAAAAAAATGCTTATATATTATTAAATACGGACTAGTCACATATAAGAAACTTCATCCCGAGTCGTAATCCCGGTATAGTTTTCTAGGAAATCTGTAACTCATGGTAAATTCTTGCAGTTTTCCATTCACGCCACAATTTTCTATAATTAATTTGATTCCATTTCATATTTGATTATAATCACATACATGTGTGAAATCATTGATACTTTTCAATGAACACATATTCATTATATAAATATTCGACAATGTTATCATTAATTAATATTTTAGAAAAAAATGAAAGATTTACGAAGGTCATCAAGGGTGTTTATAACAATAATTCGTTCAGCAAGGGTAAAGAGTTCGTACAAAGAACTTTAATACAATTTCAGTTGAATAAAAAGTCACTGGATAATTTATAAAATCATTACGTCTATAGTATTTCTCGTACAAATCATTCATACAGGGCCCATATATGGCTTCTAAGTTTATTTCGTATACGGTTACATATGATTTATGACATTCACTGGGGATCCTTTGTTAAAATATATATTTGTTGCCTAAATAGCCACATGAAATAGAAAGTTCCAATGGAAATTTAAGGGTACTCTAAATATATAAGCTAGATAATTAAAAATGTAAATATGAATCGAGTTAAAAATTGGCTTCCCGTAGACTCCTCTAATGCTACGGGAAGTTGGTAGATTCACGCTTGTGTTCTTGTATTTCACTTTACATGATGATTACGGTCTCGTTGAGCCTCTGACGCGAGCTGATTATTGTACCAACTCACTGCAGTGTGACAGTGACGTAAGCCAGCAAGCTGGCTAATTATGTAAATTTAGATCATCACAAATTTTACTTGTCATCGACTGAATTGCCTTTCAATTGCTCGCAATGAAAAAGTTATGCAAGTCTTAATACCACCTAAAACAGTAAAAAATGCCAACCCTTTATCAACTGGCGTAGAGTTAAAAAGTTTTCTACCACGCGAAACCTTTCTTTTACAAGCTATTGGAGTTTGTAGAATCGCAGATGCTTGAATAAGGTAAGTATTCGTAGTGTCAGAACTTGAGCTGTAAATGCTCATAAAGTAGCGAAATTAAAAACTTTTAATTGCCACAGAAACGCCAGGTGTTTGACTGGAGAATTCGTGAAAAATGTATACTTTTGCAATATGTGGGTATTTATGACTCAGGCTCCGGTACGGAGGACATTTCCGATACCACGTACACTTACCTTATGCGCGTTTCAGCATTTTCTTCAAATCAATATGCTTTACTTCCATTTATGCCACTGAATTCGGTAACATGCATTGATGTGCACTAGTCACATAGGCCTCTTCAGCCTTTTCTTTCACTCATCTCATACAAGTACAAGTTTCATCACGTGCTAAATGAAGTCTTCTTAATGCTCATTTAATATAAAAAATGTACAAGAAAATCTACAGTAACGAACGCATATAGTATAAAATATTTATATTTATATTATATATTTATATGTATATAGAGCATTCGGTGCATCGCCGAGCATCGAAGAATAAATAAATTATAGAAGAAGAAAAAGTACGAGTTTCGTTGACACTTATATTTAGATACGACTGCCGCTGCTCTCAAGTGTAAGATTATAATCGGGTCTCCCCCTGCAAACTGCGACGATCGATTTTTACGACTAATTTCATATGTATACTTATTCATTATATTTATATTTATACACACAGACTATATCCTATTTAGTAGATAATAAGTACAGACATAAGTAATCACATCATTCAATGCAGCAAGAAACAAAAACATTTTCTTTGATTAATCATTGTGAAGGCTTATGAAAAATTCGGATAATAATGCAAGTCGAACGTTATTTCCGTAACACATAAAATTATGATCGAGAATTTCTAGAAAAGCATATGTACATCCTCGCTGTACTATTATCCAATAATTTTGGTATACTCTGCATATTATGTATAAATGTCAAGTAAGCGTAGCAAAGATTTTACTTGCAACAAATCTCCGCTCGATATCGAGTATTGCAAATGTCGCTGAAATACCTTAACGTCAATGATACACGCACTGTCGTTGAGTGCATGAAAGTGCATTCAAGCGTCGGCTTTATTATTCGAGAGTCGCAAGATTAAGGTGACGTACTTTCTCCGGCAGTAACGTGGTTGATCTGAAAAAGGTGGAGATGAATGTTCAGTGGCAGCCAGATTTTGCTCTCTTCTCGAAACGCCGCATCCGGTGACGCCATTCATCGCGCCATTCGATCACAATTGACCTCTGTGTTACCGTTAGGCCGTCATGGCCTTCTCCGTCATGTTCCAAGCCCAAAATAAGGTATGATCTGCACATAAAAATCTCACTGAAATTATCAAATCTTCAGCTCGTTTCAGGGGTTATGTATAGGTTTGAAAACTTTATTCAATTTGTGCACAATCGGTGGATATTCATGAATAAGAGTCGACTGTTGATGTAAAAAAGTTTGGCCTAAACTAGACCATAATTGTTTCACTTTCAACTAGATTCGGCTTCATATCTCACATGAAAAAGTTGAACCCGGGCTTAGGCCTGATATTGGGCAGGCCTGATTGAGAAATAAGACTTGGTCTAGTTTTAACCTTGACTAGACTTGACATCCTACAGCTACAGTTTAATTCAGGTTTAATCCAGGTCTAATCGTGATTTTATCCGGGCTTAAATTAGACCTATAGACCTAATTAGTTTTAGTTTCGGCCTAACTTTGTTTGCATGAGATTCCATTTAATTCAGGTCCAAATTTTGGCTCGATCAGGGTTCAATTTTTTTCACACGGGTTCAATCAAATGTATCGAATCGATAGCATAGTAATCTGACGTTGACAAATATTGCTCAAGCAGTTTGTAATTCTGAAGGCGAGTTTCACAATCTTTGGCTACAGGGATTATTTTGATGTTGCTTCACATAACTATCGATGTTGAAGTATTTACGCAAATATCCTATTGAACCTAGCAATAATGTATTCCATTACACCGTAACCCATGTCTACCTAATATCATCAAAGTTTACTAACGAGCAACCGTAATACCCTGGAAACAACATATTTCAGAGGTAAAGGCTGCAGCTATGATCAGTGCACTGAAGTAGTAATTCCTTTGTTAATTTCAGCTGGCCCTTCCATCCACCTTAATACCGTCGCATATTATTACTATTATTGTTATATCTGATTTGTATAATTAAATCTTTTGTGCATTCGCCTGAACTTTACCAATGAAATCTGACTAATTAATCGCTCTGGAATGTTTCTTTGAAAAACAAATCATTTCACCTTAATCTGAGAACCTTGTGAAATTCGGTAAAGTCAAAAGACACAATGGAATACAAGCATGTTTGCATAACATCAACAGACTTACTTGTTCGGCTTGATTTTCGGGCACCTGCAGGACAAATCAGCTGAGTGGATGTAAAGATTCATTGATCCGCGAGGAATTCTGGATTCTCTACTCCTTTTGTATATGTGCATTACGTCGAGAGTGAAACGGACCCAAGAACTTCCGGAGGCGCTGGTTCCACCAGGACTTGCATTCTTGTGTCTATCTGTTACTCTGGCAAGTATAGCTGTAATATGGAAAAAAAAGTTATTAAATTTGAAAAACATAAATTTTTGGAAGCATGATACAAATATAAAATGAAGTCTAGAGATCAAAGGATATTAAAAAGTTCACCTTCGATGCCTTTCGTTCATTGCGATTTAAAGCTTTTCAAACGAATAAATCGACAGCCCTGCTGACTTATTACCCTTTACTCTCAAGTTTTAAGTGTCGGGTAAAACCAAAATCAACGGATTCCAACGGGAACAAAAAGATTGAGCCTCAAACATCTATTCGTCAATGACTTGAACAATGAAACGTTGCCAGCGTAAACCTTTTATTTTGTAAACATGATTTTTCAGGCATAACATTAATTAGCATTATGCGCGTTAAACACTCGTGTATGCACCCCATCATAGGCAATGTTGACATAAAATTTGTTCTCGTGAAAGACCAAGTCGACAGTTAACTGCAGACCTGTTGAGGATTTATCTACGGTAAATTGAGAGAACAGAAGGGAGTCGTTCTTGCGACTTTAGCTCAAAAGCATGCCATTCTATTATTGAAACGTGCGGGCAGGAAGCACGGTGAACGCGTCTCTCATTTTCGAACGATTTTGTACGGACCGTCCCGTCGTTGGGAAGCTTCAGTGCCACGTGTCGTACGTATCAGTACCTATTTCATGCGAGTTCCTCGAGGTTAAGTGCATCGTAGATTCCTTTGCTGTGCTTTTACATCTCTGTCTCGACGAACGATCTTTGCGGTAATTGTTGGCTCTTCCTTTTGCTTGCAAACTTTCTCCTAATAGCAAAGCTTATGCTTCGAGTACTCCTACGCAGTGATAGTTCAAAGAGCCAACTCAATAATAATTATTATGCTGCATTTTGACTAATCAAATTTCGACCGATAAATCTGAAATCTTGAGTTTTTCGAGAATTAATGTGATTTTCAATCAATTTGACCGGTTTTATTTTCATGAGATGAAGCGTTCCAACACTTTTAGTACCTCATTTCTTATCTCTTCTTCAATTTTTATCATATTAGGTCACATCGTGTGACAGGTCGTGCCTCGGGACTCTGAGACACGAAACAACTTTAAATCTTTAGTCGTCAGAATCGCCGAGTTTTTAATATCACTTTCTGAATGAACGTGTGCGGCGATTTTGATTATGAATCTGGATCAACTCTGCTCGATGAGACATTCTTTCGAATAAAAAACCATGAAAACTCTTTTCTCAACTCACCGTTATATCAATAAGTTTTATGAATAAATTAAAATGATAAACGATGCGAACGAAATTTAATTATTTCAGTGTACATTGTGTGTTAAATTTTCTCTTCCGCGAAGAAAATAATAGCTGCGTATGAACGCAGCGACGGCGTCTACACGCGCGGTGTGATAAATTATCATACTATAAAATTCGGTGTATATTGTTATCTGATAGCGTTAATTTCAATGATGTATTTAATCAATCAACTCTAATTCCTCTCCTCGTACAGTCGCTATCGTCATGTCCCGTATTCAATAACCGTAATTTGTCCGTGCCGTGGCACTCGATTATCAGCCTGCTACAGTATTACTTAGACTTTGGTTAATCTCCTTCTGCGCTCTTGCTATAATCTTTATTCTTTCAAAGCAAGCACTTCTCGATCTAGCCACACTTACCGTAATCTCTCTTGCAGTATTTCGTGAGGTTCAGTCTTCGTGTGCTGGCGCGACACTTCCCACATTGATCTGTAACAGATACCAAAGGAAAAAGGGTAATCAAAAACTCTCGGTTGTTCTTTCATGCCAATATTAGCAAAACTTGAGACCAAAGTCTCGAGTTAATAAAGTCTCAATAAAGCATTCGAAATCATGGAGAAACATTGAGCTTTGGATAACGTTCTTACGTTGATTCCCATTTTCTTGAATATTACAAATGAAACCTATTAAAATAAATCAAGATTGCGGCCGAAGTAATCAATTTCTGCAAAAAAGCCAATCACCTACATTATTTCGCTTCAATTAAAACTTAACACTGCCAACATGTAACCTGTTCGACTGTTATCTGAACATCCATTATCTCAGTCTGGTTGATCAACGTATTACGCTCGACTTGTTATACGCCGCCGTTCAATTAATTCCCCAAGCTACATGCAACTATATGCGCTATATATTAACAACCGCGGATCAAACGAAGCATGTCGCATGGCAGACATATTCGCTCTCTCAAGGTACACTCAAAAAATTTGTGCATTCTCATTAAACTCGTGAAAAAATTATTAAATTTACATATTTTCACCGCTTCGCTAATCAATCTCTTTGAGAATCAAACCCCATATTTTTTTCACCGCAAAGTCCTATCCAAAACACGTCATCGTCGCTTAGGCGTACGTAATGCGTTTTTGTGCAGACTTCTTTTCTTAGCTCGGCACGATCGATTTCGAAATACAAGTTCGTCCGGATTCGAGACGGTGGTTATAAGATTAATCGGCCTGACTGGAGATGTTTTCCTTGGCAGACGCCGGGCCAGTGGGAGTCCAGGATAGAAACTGTTCGGGAGAAATTCGTGAATCCCGCGAAAGCCGGGCCGTGAGCGGCGGATCCGAACATCGAGGCGCCAAAACAAACATATTTAGTGGCATGCGTTCATAATCCAGTGTCTATACTCGCGCCTCTGTCCCGAGGCGCCCACGCAAGCGCGATTTATTTCGTTAAACATTTTTCGCATCTCATTTTTTTGTCGATCATATTTTCGACCGGGTCTGAATATTTTTATGGGAAAACTGTCTGGCTGCCGGCGGGTTCTAAATTGTCTAGGCCATTTATGAAAATTGAGATTCGAATAAAATAAGAGACTAGTTTTGCGGGCTGATAAGGAATTGTAGAATCTGTTCCCCTTTTCATTTGGTGGCGACCGAGCGAAGGAAACGTGAGAGGAGATTGCTTCGAAATTACTTTACTTTGCGTAATCAATCTCCGTAGTTGAAATGAGTATCAAGTTGAAGTATATTGCCAACTTTGTGACACTTATCTTCCATTCTCACCTCTTGAACAAACAATTACAAGGCGCTCAAAAATCTGTTTCTAAGGAAAAATGGTTTATAAAATTTGTCCTCGCTTATTATGCGCGAAAAAAACAATTAAAGCTTTAGACAAATTAAATTTAAAAAGTTGCCGTCAGTTGTGTTGCAGAAAGCACGCAATTTTCTTTTATTTCATGTGTCCGATTCATTACATTTGCTCAACTATTGAATTGCTCGTAACAGCCAGAATATGGCGACCTTTTGAATGTAAAGTAGATGGGGCAACCAGCCACACGCGGTTATGAGATTATTCCGTGGTTACAAGAACAACGGACCCGTATAAATGTGAGTGCTTTATTCTTCAGTCAGTTTTTGTTGGAAATTAAATAATATCTGAGAATCGAAGATCGTCCTTTTAATTTTGGTAAAATCCAAGTCAAATTAAAATCGGCAGTGAAGGTATTTTAGATTCGACTTAGATTTCATTTTATTGAAAATTGTTTGAAATGGACGAAGAAGCAGTGATTTTCTTGAGAATAATGGGACATGCCAAAATTAATATGATACGAACTTGGAGATTAGAGTAATCTTGCTGCATGAAGACGATTTTTTTATTCAAGTTCAATTTAACAGTTCCAGAGTCTATACTAATTCATGAATGCAAACAATCGAACATTGTTGTTATAAATAAACTTTCATGAGTAGTCTTTTTATGAAAAATAATGTTCCCAAAAATGCATCACTTTTGAAATAAGAAGTTGAAAAAACTACCTAAAACTACTTATCTAACTAAAATATTTTGTTGATTTAATAAGATATTGCGTAGATTTTGATAAAAGGTTTTGTTGGCCTAACCAACGTTTTCTTTGAGTTTAAAATAAGATACAGCAGTGGTTAATGGTGAATTTTACTTGGAATGACTGACAAGCCAGCTGGGAACAGTAGCAGCAAACACTTGGCAGCAAATACCCTGTGAAATTTTGCGAATCACTTGTCCACAGTTTTTACGTCATTCTGTCACCCTATGTTGTTACGAGAGTCACGCGTTTCGAAGCGTAAAATCCAATTTAGTGTTCAATCACTGTTTCGAGTGATAGTTCGGCGGAAGAATCTACTGTTGTGGTACCGTATGTTCTCCACATACAAGTCTAATTGGTATCAATGTTTCGGATGTCACACGAATTGCCTTACAAATAAAGCCAATCAGAACTCTGATTCCTAAAGTTCAACATTGAACTGATTGAGTCCGATTGAGAATGAAGAAAAACTACTATGATACAAAGGAATCTATGCACACGAGCCACGCTTCTCAATTAGAAATACACCGGAATGTGCTCATTCCATTGATGCATATTTTTTTACATCGAAACGCAAGCAAAACGTGCAACGACGGACCTTTATTCCGCCTCAAGCTCCACAATTTCAATTACGTTTTAATAAACATAACAGTCGCGAGCAAGGCAAGTTATACATTGATAAATATTAACGCCGTGTTTGTGCGTATAAACGATGTTTGCCGATACCAAAAGTGTATAATGAGAATATTTAAGCCAGTGAAATTACCTTAAATCGCCGGTACCGTTACATCCATACATGAATTTAGCCTTTGAGCACAATCTTATGCTCACACGAATGTTGATATAATGGGAATATATTACACGAATAATTGAATTTTCTTCCCCTATTTGCATCGAGGCAAAAAAATGTCCAAGAAATTTCGCTGGCAGGAAAAAAGTGTACCGAACCTTAAGCATTTCGAAGCAATTACCTTATATCTGTATGCGCAAAGATTTTCATTGCTTAAAGAAACAAGGAGCACGATAAATCGAGAGGACGGCCAATTCCTTGGCGATTTGCATTTGGATCCTTATTTCGGGCTATTTGTCTCAAGCTCGCAAGGACTACATACGGAACGCTTAAATCTTCCGCTGAAGCTAATCCCTCGGGATGTCTGAGTTGGCCAAGTAAGACGAAGGAGGAAAAGAGAGATGGTCCCAAAGTTTACCAGACGAGAAGTAATAATAGCAGCAGGCTGTACATGCACCGCCGATCTTCTTTCGTGAAATATCCACCTCGAGCTAAAAGATCCCCATCGATCTCCAATACCAAAGTTTCTTTGCAGTTTTGAGTCGGAAAGTTTCGACTGACTGAAATGTGGCCGTTTAAAAGAGAGGAACTTTGTTTTTTATAAGGCAATAAAAAACATTTGACGAAAAGTAAGGTATCGCTTCTAACGTAAGAGGCATTAATTCATAATTACAGACTGCAGTGCGGGGCTATTAACAAAGTAGTTAATAAAAAGAACATGTGCTGTAATTTATGAGAGATAAAAAATGCATGGACAAATTTACATATTACATGAACCAACCCGTGGCACCAGCGCTACAACGGCCTGGTTAATTAACGAGAAAAGTGGACGTCGAAGGTGTTCTGCTTCTTTCGGCCAAAGCTCTCATCATTTCGACTGTCTGTCAGCTCGTAAGATGGAATGAATTTAATGAGACACTAAGGGGCGTGACGAGACGTCCTAATAACGCAGTCGATGAGATTCTCGATATCGGATACCAGACAGATAAGAGAAGTGAGAAAGCCACTTCATCTCCTCTCACCCGAAATAGGAAGAACAATTTACGGCGGTCTTGGCATAATCACGACATTTAGTGACGAATCGGAGAAAACAATCACGGCCACGAGACTTTTTCTCCGTGAATTTTATGCGCACGCAAATTGACGCACAAAAGTGTTCCTTTTAACTTGTCAAATAGTCCTACGAACCATGTTCTCTTCTGTTTTCTTCTTATTTTCCATTCGCAAAGTCGAAAGTTTTATCGTGACAGAAAATAGAATTCACGCGGAGAAAGTTTTCATGAAGTTGCATCCAAGACATGTCACTTTGAGTCAGATTGAGTCATCAGATTGGCTGCGAATGACTCTGGACGTGTTATTTACTCGGGCGAAAGTAATCACCTCCATACAGAAATACCTCAAAAAAGACAGCACTGAAATTACATCGCCACCAGAAAACCATTATCTAGCACTCTCCTTTCCATGTTCGGAAATGACTTAGCTGCATTTAACAAAGTTTCATCAGTTCAGAAACCACGCAAACTTGTAAACTTTAACCAAACGCTTGTGAAAACGGTACCGGTAGCAAGCAAGCGACAACATAAGTTCAGAAAGACACCGCGTTTATCCACCTCTCACGACCTTTTCTCGTACACGAGATTTACTTTTTATGTCTGTAAAACAGCTGCTTTCCTAAGCGTGCACGCGAAGCAAACACACGTCGCGATACGCAACCCGCTCATAAAGTAACGTCTTAATTATAAAAGGGACCTGCGTTATGAGGCGCCTTAAAAGAAGCTTGCAACGAGCCAGGGCGACCTTAATGGCCGCGTGGGTGCATTTTAATCTTAACAAAAAGCGAGATGAACAGTTTTCAACTTGCAACTAGTCAGTTTCATGGCGGCGTAATGCTCGCTTGCTAAGTGGCAACAAATGACCGCGTCCTTTCTGTATAATCACCATTTTTATCCATTGCGCTGACTCAAGAAGGAGTTTGAGACATTTCTATTCGAATTCTGAACGAACTCTCAACCTTCGAATTTTCAACAAATGAACCGCTGCAATATAATATTATTTGCCTACATTCAATAATTTTCCTCTCAGCTTCGCGAACTCTTAACGTTGCCAAAGTATTATTTCACGAGTAGCGTTTCGCAAACTATGTTGTGGAGTATATTCAACGCGTCAGTGACCGATTAAGGATCATTGAAAATCCCTGAGAAAATGCTATTGCTGCAAAAGTACATACACTCGCGAGTCAAGGGCCGAGCAGCGGTTCTCAAAGCTCCTGAATAAACCTCGGACAATCTGGAAAGTACGATCAAGCTCTGGTTGGGATGTGTTGCGTATAATGATCACGCATCACCTGAAGCCCAAGAGCAAGCTGTTTTTCTGCCAACCTTAGGGGGAGGAGCAGTTTATCGTCGATATCGATCGATTTTAATCGAGGTCTGGAACGCAGCTATGTCGTACTGTAATATAACTTTGGAGAAACTTTGATAATCTACGAGGTATAGGAACTCGGGAAATGAGGATCAATTAATTTTCATTGAAATGAGATATGACAGTGGTAATTAACTTTGGTTTAGTTACAATATTAGGTCCTGCTAGCGAGGCAATATGCAAGGACATCAACAATTATTTACAATTTATGTCGTTCTATATAAATAGCAAAATTTAACGAAAATTAATTTAAAGAGTTTTAAATAAATGCAATTGCTCGACCGTACGAAATCAGATTTCCAAGTCTGCAGCTTCGAACAAAGCCTATTTAAGTATCATGAATGAAATTATATGAGGCGGATTCTTCAAGTACAATTACAGATTTCACGGTCAGCTTGAAGGACAAAAGGTGAATTTTACGAGAATACCGTGACCCACAATTAATTTTCAATCATAAAAAGCTTCGTTTCTCCTTGGCAAAACATCAGTAATTTTTAATATTCTTCCAAACTTTATCTTTATACATATGTGAAAGTTTTAAGCGATATTGTTTATGTATATAGAAATATCGCAACGACAAGGAATTCAGCTTGTATAAATCGTTATTCATTGCACGCGAATAAGCACTACTTCTAAACCTGTACTTATAGGAAATGTTGCAATTTTAAGAAACGAAAACTGTCCCGACTTTCATTGAGACAACGCTATTATAAACATCACGGTATATTGTAGGATAATACTATTCAAGGCTCGAAGTAATGTCTGTTTTACAACTCCAGCATCCGCATGTTCGGACAGCCATTTTTTAGTTCGCTGAATAAGCAACAGTTCTTGTCACGCAACTTTTCAATTTTCATATTTAATTTTTATTGTGAGCACACTTCTCCAAGTCTAAAGCGTGTTACTATGAGAAATATTTAAAACCGCGACCTCTTGGGAGACAAAGTG
>JABFQM010002793.1:0-13750 GCA_022816865.1 Zelostemma sp. ZL-2020
GTACGACATTTAAATGTGATTCTGACGAAATTGGGTCAAAGAATTGAATGAAATTTCGATCGGATATTTATAAAGTTGCCATCAGAATATGTATACTTTTTTTTAACTTTCCATTTTTAGAGCCATCATTTCTATATATTTCTATGTTTGGTCTTCTTGAAGTAGAAATGTCCTTAATTTTTTGAACAAAATTAATCAATGAGTAATGAATAATCAAAAATCAAATACAGAACATTAAAAAAAGAAATTTTCAAGGAAAATGAATTTTGGGAGATCCAATTTTCCTGTATTTTCGGAAACCGGAAATGGATAATTGATTGATAATTTAAAAATACTACCAAGAGAAGAGGATATCGTAATACATTTTTCCGAAAAAGCCAACAGACCTCATTCGGCTCAGACATCTATCGATTCTTCTTTCATGACTCGGCGATAAGAATATATTACGCTTTTAGACTATAATCGCACAAGATACAAGCTTGTCTCTCCACGTGCAGGATAGAATCGATCGTCCTTCGCTCGAAGGTTTCATTCGAGCTTCGAAATAGACCGAATGGTCAAGATCAAATTAAAAATACCCCGTGCTCAATATTCGTTACAACGAGAACATTTACAAATCGCGATCGAAATACTACCTCCGACAGCACGGAATGTCATTGTGTGAACTTTACCAAATTAAAGTTCCCAAAGAACTTTCGTGTCAGGACGAATGCGTGCTACGTTTTAAGCCCCGAGGGGCAAAAAAGTACACGGCTATTTTCGGCGAAATTTCTTCCAGATTTCTCATGCGGGGTTCTCTTTTTTACGGAATCGCTGGAAGGTACTGCTCTAAATGACTTGTACAGCACGTGAAATTTCTCTACTGTGCAATTGCCAGTCGTTACAGTAGAATTCGAGATGCGTTTCATCTTAATTAAATACTTCGTACGCTCAGAAAATTTGCTATAATTTTCAATTCGGATATAAAACACAATAACAATGAGAAAAAACTGAAATCTACGGGAAAAATGGTACCAATTAAAAGCCACACAATTTGTACAGAGCCAGCATAAAAAAAATGCAACAGAATTCCTTTCGGCGTAGATGCGCGAACCTACTCGAGGAAATGAATGGGGTCGAGCATTCGCGAGTGTTCCAATAAAGGGAACGGAAGTGTGTACAAAGCGAGCCAAAAGGCACTAGGAGCAGCACGATTTCCGAAAATACGTAGTGTCCTGTATTTATTCAGCTTCGGTGTCCCCGATGCCATGAAAAGCGACGCCAAAATCAACAGTTCAATCAGTTTGCGCAGCATCGCAAATGACTCATCAATCGCGGGAATCCCGACTCATCTCCAACGACTTTACCATCGTTTAACAATTTAAAACGAGATTATCTCCAGGAAGAAAAGCCGTTAACGAATAGCGATCGAGGTACGTAATTCTTGAGACCGCGAGTTTGTTAAGTGAATGCATATAACCCGGCGTGTGTCGCACCCTTGTTTACCAAATACTTTCAACTTAATTTCCGTCGGAGAATTGGATTTCAGTGTGCGTTCTGCCCCGGCGCGAATTATGGGAAATCCCATGTACAGATATACCTCGCCTCCGCACTTATCTCTCTCCCATTCTCTTTCCCTCTCTCCATCCCGTCACCCTGGCGCATCCCATCTCGCATTCTATACGAGGATTAAGGCTGACGACATTCCCGGGTTTAATAAGTGTCGCGCGAATGACGTGAATTAGTCCAATATGTCTGAAGCCGCGCAGTAACAACAATTCAGGCTGCTACATCGCGTAATTAAAATTACTCTCCGCGTCATACTTTACGTCATAGCTGAGCGCGGAGGGGCCGTCATACGCGCCCGCAGACTCTCTTTTGTCCCCGGATTCCCGAGGCTCATAATTCCGCGTCTCGTTGCGACTCCCACGGGAGAGCCGGGCCATGAGAAAGAGATTTATTAATCCGCGCTCATTAACCCATTCTTTCGAATATACAACGTAACGACTCACCTTATTTTATCGGTCCATTCAATCGTCCTGGATTTCTGAAACAGACGAATTCGATCATTCTTTACGTTTTCTGCGGCGTTTCATTCAACCCGCTTGAATGAATCCTCGTCCCCGCGTCGAAAAGCCGCTGAACTTGGAGCGCGACCGGATACGAATTTAGTCACGTTTAAGTCAGTCGCGACGAAGGCGGAGTGAAAAAAACGTTGCATACACAAGAAAATGACGTGTTATCTTTGAGCTCGTCTCCCTTTCCGGTACATCGACCCCGGTTTATAATTGACCCGTGGCTGCCTTACTTCGGGGACATACTTATGTGTTTTCATGGGTTTTTACCGTTCCGAAAAGATTTTACTAACGATAAATAGAGATAGCAATGGAAACGGAACCGGTGAAAACGCATGGTGTGTCCCCGGACTTAACGAACTAGAAAAACGCGTTTGGCAAACACAAGTCATTATCCGGCTTTGACGTAGCGTCAAATTTCCGCCGTTTGTACTTTTCTATCGGGAGATTTTTCAAGACAACGAATCGCTGTCGATATCTCGTTACAATTGAACAACCACGGGGAGTTCGTTAACGGCGTTTGAAAGCCACGCGTTTCAGATAAGCCCGAATCAGCCGAAATACGCGCCAACGTGTACACTCGTGGTCGTAACGACTTTACCATTGTCCAGCGTCATTATTATTCCGTAAGTGACGCCGGCGAATTCCTCAATCGGCCGTGATTTGAGATCTCCATACCGGCGCGTAAGATAATTCAACGTTGGTCGGAGCGAGTTCCGAAATTGCATGAGCGCCGTTAAACCAAGCAAATGTGAAATTTCATGTTTTCTCTAATTCATGGATCGACGTTTTCCGCTTTATTGTGCGCTTTTACGCTTTATGCGAGCGACGCAGTTTCCCTTCCAATTCGCGAAATAATTAATTCTCATCTTTGAATCCTTTGCGCGAGAGTGGCAATTCATATTTGGAACGTGAAATTTCAACTACGCGTCATTGATTAAATTCCTGCCGCAATTTACAAGTAACTCGAAACTTTGGGAAACAATTTTCAAGGGTAATTTGTTGAATTGATGAATTTTGAGGCGCTTCGGTTGATTAACTTTCGCGATAAATTGCCGAGTTCGCGAAAGTTTCGAGTATCGGAAAAATCATACTCGTCGAGCGAAATGATACTTGAAAAATTTCCCGCGTTTTTCCGATATTCATTTAGATCATGAATAGTGGTTAAACATCGCGGAAAAAGAGTCGAAAAATCAATGCAATTTTACCAAATGTCAATAAAAAATCGAATGAAATACGATTTGGATTACAATTTGATAAATATTTTACATCGGTTAAATTTAAATTAGGTATAAATTTCATCTTAATTAAATATCGATCAAACTCGGTTTTTATGTGCATTAATCGAATTGTTAATTCAATCTCAACTTTTTTCAGTTTTACGATCATTTTCATTCGAGTAAATTTACGTAATTCACGCGTTCCGGCCTCTCGTTTCTATTTACTCTCCAGAAACGACGTATATTTTATTGCGCGCGAAAGTGTCTGTATCTTTGGATACTTATTATCGATAAGAAACTTAAGACGATACTTTTTTCCTCTCATGTTTTCTTGCCCATCTACGTATGACGCCAGCTGAATGCCCGACTAAGCGGGTTCAAAAACCTCGCACGTGGAGGGATCAGTAAGTTGAGATAAAACAAAAAAGGTTGACTGAACTCATCGACGAAAAACATGTTTGTTCTTCTCAAGTCAACACTGCTATTCTATTAAACTCTTCGAATGAAAAAATGCAATGATTCACGCGTCGAAACAGCCAAAAAACATCCACCGCGTTATTCCAAAACAAACAAAAAACTCGATTCCAAAAACCATTATTCCTACGCGAAAAGTCTGTCGCGGCTCATTAAGGATGAAAATTCAAATGGATGCTGTTCCTCATCGCGCCAATTAATCAAACAATTGTTCCCTCTCGCGGAATGCGGTCCCTCCGAAAAAGGGTCTCGGCCGCGAAAAAAGCGAGTATGCCGGAGGACCGTGTTGCCGAAAACCTCGGGAATTAAGAAATATTTTACAAGGGCAAAAACGTCTCCCATTCGAAACCAGTTTGCTTTTCCCCGTTCCTCCAGGTACTTCCCCCGTGTACTTTTTCTTTTTCTCCCCATTCCCCCGTCTTTCGCGGGTAATCTACGCTCCGGCAAAAATCGTCGCCAGGAACGCGCGGCGTCCCGGGCCACGGCTCTTTTTCTCCATATTCCCCGCGATCCAACGGCGGTAGGTATTCCGAGGAGAAGTAGCGGTGGCCACTCGATCCACTTCCGGTGCAGTCGGCAGGAATTCGGCGCGTCAGCTGAGATCGCGACGCAATGCGCTCCTTTTATTCCTCTTTTTTTCCCGTAGTCATTTTCTGCTTACATTTCCCCTTAATGGCCCCGGCGATGGCTGCGCATTGCGGCGACATTTAATGCTTCGACCGGGAATATTCGATGCCAAATATCGAAACGGGGGATGCGGCCGCTCTTCATACCGAATTCAATAAACGAGCGCATCGCGAGAGTGCTCGTTTGTCGAGAATTTTAGTTTCGAGATTGTTCCACCGTTTGATAAATCGAGAACGCGACCTTCCCGATAATCTGAAAACTTTTATCAATTTCTACACAGCTGCGACGTCGGCGCTTCGTCCCGGAAATGGGACAAACGCGCCCTGAAAATATATCTTGATTACGTACGAATTTCGATTAAATCTGTGTACGCTTTGTCTCGACGCGCGGTATCTTTGCGCCGTTGGACGTGCCGGATCCAAAAGCCAGAGAAATGAAGCCGCCGATGCTCGAAGCGGTTACCGATACGACGGGGGATGCTTTTCCATTTTTATCGAAGAAAAGGGTGGCTGCTAATGGAGTCCGGGCACGTTCCCGTCGTGCACACGCTAGCAAAGCCTGCGGCTTTCCCTCATTTCCCCCCTTCGTATCTTCTTGGTCGCGGGTTGACGGGCCGACATAAGATCCCTTTGGCAGACAGGATCACATATTCGCGGTGCTGGTGACCAACACACGAAAGCCCTCGCCAGGGATATTGGAAGATACGAACGCGGCGAGGCAATTTTTCAATTTAGGCTCCTTTTCGTCGCTTTCACGTCCGTCCTTTTTATCATTGGCCCGTACGATTATCGATGAAACGGCCTGATAATGTCGTGGCTGCATCAATCGATAATTGGGACGCTATAGAAACCCAGAGTCGGATAAAGGAGTCGCCGCGCGAATGCACTTGGATCCAATGGAAATTATCCTTTCCCGATTGCTTTTTAAATTGTTTCACATTGTTATCATATTTTCTTGATAACGCCGTAGCCGGGGAAAACTCTCGAGAGGAAACGCGCGTGTAGATTCCCGATAACGATATAAAAAGCGAACTTTCTTAATTAAAAAATACGCGATTTCTCAGCCTGGCTTCTTGATTGCATCGAATTTTCCCTTTGTTCTCGTAAAAGCAACAACGGGATCTTTAATATCCAGCCGTGAAAGTGCAAAATGTTCCGAGAGTTAGAGTTATCCTGAACTACGCCCAGATCGGAGCGCGTGGGCGTCGATTCAAAGGTGAGAAAAGCGAAATCGGGTTACGGGGAAAGTAAGCGCGGACGATACGGGTCGTTTGTTGGCGCACGGCGCTGTCCGGAATTCGGTGGACGCGGATCCGTTTTGAGCGTTGTATGACGTGGGCGGCGCGCGATAGCGGGAAATGATAATGCCCGCGCGCGGTATGGAAGTAACTGCGGCGCAGACGTGCTATAAAATAGCCCATTCAGCGCGTCGGACAATAGCTCCGTCTCGAGATTGTCGTGAATCGATGCCGGACAATTCAATGGACCCTGTTGTTGTCGATTGCGTGAGAATTGTCAGAGCTTCGACATGCGAATTCCGAGCTCTCCCCGAGCCACTAAATAACCTCGCGCTTAACTTTGATTACCGGGAATGCACGCGAGAAATGGAGCGATAAAGGAGCATAAAATACCGTTCAAAATTCAAGTTGTTTTAAAGAATATGTTAAATTTGTCTTTTCGTTGCTGCCAAGCGAAAGAGAAAGAAAGAGAGAGAGAGCACGTGTCTATAATTCCGCTTTAAAAACGACAAATGGAGCAAAGGGTTCGTCGACCCAACGATATGAATCAGTTTCTGGCAGAATTTCAATACATCGCTACCGGCCGACGCAACATGGAGAAGCACTGACGCGATCGATATTTAACGTCGCTATATTGGCCCTCGCCTTCGATAAATTTCGGCCCGGTTTCATAGTTTCATCGATACACGCGTCTCCACGGGACAAAGGGAAGACTTTTCTCCGCGTTTTTAATTAAAAAAGCGTGGTTAATAATATTCCTCTCGCCTTAATGGAGAGAAGGAAATTACTGGCTGTATTGGCAAAGAGGGAAGTGAAATTGATGACGCGATGAAGCGTAAGAAAAAAAAATGAGGAAAGCGAAGGGACAAGGTGTGAAAAATAGATGCAGATGAAGACAAGGCAGATGAATAGGTTGTACGCGTTGGAACTTGAATTCCGTCGTGTACAAACCAAGGGAAAATGAGGACGGCGCGCGTACGTAAAAATTCAAGAGAAAAGAGGGAATACGAGGAAAAGGAGCAAAAAGCGAGGTGAAACTTTCAGGCAAAAAAGGGAGAAAATGTAAGTGGCGCAAGGCCGATCTTTGCGGAGGCAAGGCTGGCCTGGCAGCATCATTGGCGAAAAACTCGAGAAACTAGAAGAGAAGGAGGAGGTCGAGGCGATACGTGCGCAACATCGTGAGCTCGTTATAATGCCCTTCGACGATCTTCATTTCTCGTAATCTATGGGAGAAGACACCAACCTCGTCATTTCATTTCCTACGAACCCTAACGCGAAGACACCGCGATCGATATTAATCAGCGTCGTCAGAGCTTTTCTGCAATCTCTTGCTTTTTCAATCCTCGCACCTCCGAACCTTTTTTTTCTCAATTCGAATAAGTCCCTGTTACCTTTTTAGCACCCAAAAATAATTACTTTGCGATAGAAGATTCTGAAGGTCGGAGATTTTCGAAAAAACTTGCATCAAAGCCTCGTGATGATGTTCCGCGATCCCGACATCTGTGGACATCTTCAAGTACCCAGGTCGAAACGACGCGCAGCTGGTGACCTTATGCTCGCGCGAATTCCTTCTTTTCACGTGATTGCGAGATGTTTTCTTCGTGCGCGGGTAAACGGGGGATACGGACAGACAAAACTTCTCGAGTGTATGATGGGTTTCAAGGACTCGAGGCTGTGAACGGGACGCGAGTACTACAAACGTTGGATGAAGGTTTGTTGCCCTATTTGACTGAAATTGAAGGGCAGGGCTTCTTCTTCTTCAGCAGCGCGCGCGCGTGCGCGCGCTACTTGGCGGGAAACAACGGAGGCCAACAACCCGAACTCGAGTTCTCGGTGGGACGAAGAACGAGTGGTACTCAACCGTCTCCTGTTCCTCTTTCAGTAACCAGACCGGGCCCCTCGTTCTACCCTGAAAATCAAGCCCCGCGAAAGAAAAAGAAAAGGTGCAATAATGTTTCTCTGGCGGGCGCTATAAAACTCGCGAGATAAAAGCGGAGATAACGAAGCGCATGCGTCTCTATCTTTATTTTCATCTTAAGGGTTACGATCCCCGACTTTCCGGCTCTCGGAAACGTTACGGCGAGCCCGTGGAATGCCGAAATTCTGCACGAATATCGCGATAGAAGCGAGCGATGACAATTAAGATGGAGGCGATTCGAATACGCGGGAAGGAAAATGAATTGCGGCCGGTAAATAAAACATTTGCGAAATTTCCCGCAAACCGACATTTTCCCGTCCTTTTGCCCCCGAGTTCCAAAGCTTTTCCCGTCTCCACGGAATGTATTTCGCGGCGGAGTCCTTTTATCCTCGTCGATGCATCGCACTCTCGCGAAACGTTTCACCGAAAGAAAAAGTGACGCGGACGGGAACTTTTCTGCTTTTCGCCGAAAGGCGGTTTTGCAATCGATATGAGACAGCATTCGTAAGCCGCGGAGAGAAAGAGAGAGAGAGAGAGAAAGCAGGCAGGGTAGTCGTGCTTTCCGACTGTGGGGGTCTGTGCGAATAACGGTGGTGGTGGTCTGAGGGACCAGAGAACGCTCGGCGAAGTGGAGTACGGAGTGACGTCTAGACATGTTTTTTTGTCGGTAACCAGATCCACCGCAAACAAGAGAGCGAGAGAGAGAAGGAGAAAGTGAGAAAGATGAGAAAAGAAAGAGAGAAAGAGAAAGAGAGAGAGGGAGAGAGAGGCCAATGCGAGTGGCGGTTCGATTGGACTCGTGCTGATACAAAAGTGAAACTGTCGTTAATGAAATTCCAAAGGGATAAAAGTGTCGAAAAAAGCCGCTACCGAGATTCGGTATGCGCTTTGGCGCGCCGCGCTGGGAACATTTTTCATTACGCTTAATCGTTTCCCAAGAAAATATTTAACCGGGACAACGACGTGATTAATGTCCCAATCATCTTCGTTAATTCGGGCCCCGGAGTTCGCATCCCGTTAACGAAACCTTATCGAAACATCTTCTCCTCTCCTCCATTTCCCGATAAACGCGGCCAATTCATTTCTCCGATTTCATTGTTGAATCGTTGCAACTTCTTAACGAGATTCTTTCTTCAAAATAAACTTTACCATTCAAAGTCCCGGCATCTTCGGAAGTTCATCATCGAGCTGATTATCCCTAATTGTCCCAGTCTCTTGGAGGAGCTGGTGTAATAAAATTGAGCACACCGAGTCCCCTTTTCTCGATCGCAGCGGCCCCTTCCGTCTCCTGGACCAGCGGAGTATCCAGACTCGACCGAGGAATTCCACGCCTTCGTAACTCGAGGATCTCTGCGGATGTATTCGAGCCCATTCCCATTCTTTCGCGTGTCTGTCTGTAGCCTGTCTGCCCCTCCCCTCCATATTCTCTCTTCCTCAGCATCCGCCGCTCGCATCTCCTCACAGTCTTTGGGCCGTGAGAGCGGGAGCGGACAAAGAAGGAAACTAGG
Organism: Zelostemma sp. ZL-2020; assembly: GCA_022816865.1. Classification (NCBI taxonomy): domain Eukaryota; kingdom Metazoa; phylum Arthropoda; class Insecta; order Hymenoptera; family Platygastridae; genus Zelostemma; species Zelostemma sp. ZL-2020. Next base: position 9,039 of record JABFQM010002793.1, read on the forward strand.
ATCGCGAGCTCGGAACTTTTTCACTCCCACGCCAAGGAAGCGCCGCTCCCCGCATCAAAATTATCGCTTGCATTATTGCATTCTGTCACGTGCCAATATTTACGTTCCGCTGAATCGCGAACATTCCGAGATTTTACAATCACGAGGCGGGAATTCGCCGATGGAAAGTTCGAAATCCAACAACAATTGTATCTTGATTTCAAATGGGGGATTGTTTTTTTTTTTTACTGCGGGAGAAGAATTTCTCCTGAGAAGGTATAACGGTGTTGGTCGGTGCGTACGCGAGAGTGCGTTGTACCAGCGTGCGAAGAGAAGTCACGCGGTCAGACGGGATACCTAACACGTGGTTCTCATGGTGTCCATTTCTAACGTCATTTTTCGCGCGAAATTGTCGGTTGCGTTTTTTTTGCCGACGGGAATTTCGGTCTTAAAAACGGGGAATTTCTACGTCAAATTCCAGGTTTTTAAAAATTGTTTTATTATAGTTCCTGAATTATGGAACTTTCCATAACGTTTTAAAGATAGAAAAATGGTCCCACTTTTCCCTGCTTTTCTACGTGGCAACCCTACACTTACAAAGTAGATCGATGCCAACTAAATAATTTCAAGCACAAATTACTATCGAATAACCAACATAATGTTTGCATCGCAGCAATAACAATGTATAAAGTTTTCAAAATAATAATTGTGAAAGCTTTCAATGCATGGTTCAAGAGCCATTAATAAACTTTAAACACTTCAATTGTTTGGATTCGGCGTTGAAAACACTCTGCTTCGAAATAGTAATCAACAACCGAAACGTCGATCAAATTTCTGCTCATACTCCCCAAAGCGAGAATCTCCGGGTAACGTCGTTACAAATAATAGATGCAAACAGCTCCCAATGCTCTAGAAGACGAGGGAAACAGTAATCGACGCGTCTCATAGCCCCTTGAAATCTCCATCGCAAGTGTTGGAAGCGGCGGCTAATTTATTATGCAAATGCGCGAAGTAGGCGCTGACGCTCGGCAAAGGCAAAGAAAGGTGCGAGTTGGGTGCAAGGTGCCGCTCGTCGAAACGCGAACAGTCTCTTCTTTGTCCAGCGTTTTCAGCGCGAACTCGATTCGAGTGCGTATAAATAGCCGTGAGGCCCATTACGTATCCGTCGGCATCACCGCCGCCGCCACCAATCATGTAGCATTACATCGTCTGACCTCGAGCGGACGTTTCGTGTGTTTCGCCCGTCGATTCGCGGCAAACGTTATGAGCGGCCGTGGTATTGCATTACGTTCCCGAGATCCAGACCTACCGCAATACCGAACCTTCCTTCCTTCGCCCGGGACTCGTTCACGAGCGATCGCACGTCGGTCATTCACACGTGCGTCTGCTCTCGCGCGCTCAAAGGGACGAGGGAAGCCTGCACTCGACAGCCACGAGGGGGATCCCTTTCTCGTCGCGCGCACACCACGAACAGAAAAATTATGTGTCAGAAATTTAATTGCTTCCCTCCCTTTTCCCATGACATAAACATTGCCTCCGCCCGGGGAAAATAATGCGACTCCTCGTTTAGCGAAAACGAGCAAGGAGATTTTTCGAGTTATCGCGTCCAATCGAAATTCATAGCAAGATTAGAAAACGGGTTCCGCTGAATTCGAACTGTTATGCAGTTTTGCAAAAACATAAACGTCTCGTTAAGATAAAAGGCACGACATTCGCGAAAATTAGCACTCTCCGTATGTTGATGAAGTGCGGCGTGCAATGGACGAGATCTCCCGTTGAGATACGTCAATTTATAACACGAAAATTATATAATTTTCAAGTCCCGCTAATTTTATTCATTTAGTCGCGGCAGGTTAAGATCTACTCGCAAATAATTGGCGTGTGGTGTGAAATTACAGTAATTTGCAGCGATTAAGAGGAACAAACAATCATTCGATCGACTAATCAATGATTGCGGGTTTCAACGGTGGGACATTCAATAGCTCCTTTTGAAAAAACGAAATTTGCCAATTTGTGATACACCTCGTAATAACGAAGTTTAGCTCGGGGAACGATGCACTGACAAAGCACCGAATTAATCCCATTTTCCATAAATAATAACGATCAATCGATACGAATCGAAATTGACGAAAATGCTGGCGAAAAAGCCTATAATTTGCTGATCACCTAATTCAGAAATCACGGTGTCGGCAATGCAATCTGCTTGAAATTCATGCAAACTGGTCGACTAATCAGTGCTCTTATTTTAAGCGGCTGTTAGGCATTCTCAAAAGCCGATCTTGAACTCCGTTCGGAAAGAGGAACCGCGTCCTCGTACGTTATTCCGATCTCCGGTCGGCGATTCTTGGAAGGATTCCTCCAAAAGGCGTAAAACCCGCCGATGGTGGGCGTTACCGGGCTCGTCGAAGGTTACCCGCCTGCTACATAATAGAGAAACTCGAGATTTGACGGTCTTACCTTCGTTTGCTTGCATTCTAGACGTACTTAAATTTCTTGCTGTACAGACCAATAAAATCATTCTAACGTACGAGCGTCATCAATTCGCAAACGAATTTGGCAAAGGAAAATATTCATCAATTTATATTTGCTTCTAAAAATGTACCCTCTAAAATACAAATCATGGGGGTACGGAGACAAGCAAAAACAAAATCAGAGGCCCACTTTATAAAAAAAACCAAGAAGATAATGAATTCCGGAAATGGAGACTTCTTGGTTTCACTTTTTGTAGACTATTTTGTATTTCCAATCATTTTTTTCTCGCTTCCATCAATCGACTCAGCCATGCAACTCGTGCAATCGCCGGAGTCAGAAACCGCAAAATCTTATTCAGAGAACAAAGCAAGAGCCGAAAGATGACGAAATCCTCGAAGGACATGAAAGCACTATAAAACGGTTCCAAAGATTCAACTAAATTAATACGATTCTTAATCACTCGATGACAACGGTCGACAGGTGAAACTGAAAAAAAAATTTACAGCTCTCGAGACAGCTGGGTACGGAATCGTCAAAAGTAATGGCAAATGTATTTAACGCGGTTCCGAGACGGAACATTCGAACCTTCACTTTTCAAGAGCCGAAGTAGGTCGGGGGGAAAAGGATGCGTGCCCGTTGTTGCGGATATTTCGGCGTCGGCGCTCATTATGCCTCGAGAACACTTGATTCTTTGTTCAGCTCGGGTAAACCTAGGTCCAGGTAGGACTAGGGTAAACCTCGTCGCGAAGGGAAAGGTTAGTCACAAAAAACATAGGGGGATCCTTTCACGAAACCCTCGCGATGAAATATGCGGCTGGTTATTTTCGGCGAATTAAAATCGGCGCCGAAAATTCATAGCCTGCCATGAGAACGTTTCGGGACGTTGCGCAACGGGCCCATTTCCCTCGGCAATCGGGCCCGGATAAGACCAGACGCGTCAATTCGCTGAATTACCTAATCCCGGCGACTATTTTTCACACGAATCTACAAAAATGTGGGTAAAATCGTGATAGGCGATGAATGGGCGACGGAAGGAACAAAAGAGCAATGATTTAGCCTTCGCGTCACGTGTGCTGAAGCGTCATGGCGTGTTCTATCGCGAGCGCGAGGTCTAGACCTAGCTAACCGGAAATTCCCCATTGGCGTACTTTCCCGACTACGTGAGACGCGGCAGATTCTTTCCGCGACAACGATTCCGGTTCTGGTTTCACGGTCTCTTCGTCACCTGCGACCTTCTGCGAGCGAGCAAGGGCCAACGACACTGCACCGGTTCAAAGGAAGTCTGGTGCCATTTAACGACCTGTGTCTCGTAGCGAGGAGGCTCAGGGTCAGAGGCCAGACGAGCCACCAATACGCACCGCGTTGCGTGTGCACGCACACGAACGTGCGTAGCCCGACGTGCGGGAGAGAGCGTCGTCCGCTTCGTATTTGTATTAGAAAAGCGGCGAATGGGTTCCCTCTTGTTCCAGACATCGGGCCGCGCATACATTCTCGATCGCCATGGGAAAGATTTTCGGCTTATAAAGGGGCCCTCTCTCTTTCTCTCCGTCTCTTTCTGAATTCTTTCGTTCTCGCGTGACCCGTCGCGTTATGAGAATTTCTTCATTGGCACGGAAAGATTTGTTTAATTCGCAGCCGATTTCGGTGGTTACTTTGTCCTCTAATGAAGGGGAAAACGAGTTGGTTGATGAAATTAGAGGCCGCTTTATGACGAAACGACGAAGGCGGCGGCTCATTTGCATGGGAGAAAGAGTCGGCTCGGGCTGGTCCAGATCAAGCGACTTTTTTCAAACAAAGTCTCGGATTCCTCGGCTAGCGCCAGATCAATAAATTTCTTTAATTTCGTTAGTGCCCGGCCCGCTCGTTTCTGATGTATATTCCTGGAATTTATTCGCGGTACCGCTGTCGCTCGCAAAGAATATTCATCCGAGAGTTCTACATGGTTTAACAGGATAACGATCACAATGGGACATTATAAAATATCGGGGGATTGAAAAATAAAAACGAGAACCGCTTAGTCCTTGCGTTAAAGTCGAACGGGGGGGGGGGGGGTTGGAACGAGGGGAATGCGCCGCGCCGGATCACGGCAGCGTTTTTTTGAGCGATCACGACGGATTTTAATGAAAGATTCGGAAGAGACCACGCTTGACACCCAGTCACGGCTACATACCGTAGGCCGTCTCTCGCTTGAAAAAACAACACAATCATGACACATCAGCGCGACACACAGAGATTCTTACAGTGACCGAAATTCAGCATAC
>JABFQM010002794.1:0-13749 GCA_022816865.1 Zelostemma sp. ZL-2020
AAGGCAGCCTCCATTCGACGTGCCATTATTTCCGGGACCAGGTCGTCGAGTTCCTCGTCGATGTTTTCAACTTTTTTAAAGTCCGGTACACGAACGTCGACAACCTTGCCGAAGACGTGCTCAGGGAAATGAAAATTAGGGTGGAAAACATTAATCAGAGGCTCTCTCTTGAAGGGTGCTGAATCGAGGGAGGGGGGAAGTAGTTTTAAGACGGTTTTTTTACTTTTTTCTTAGCACATTCCGCAGATTTTCTCTTTTGTTATGATTTTCATGTCGAGGTTGAGTTTTTGGGGGAATAAAGGAGATTCGGAAGGAAAATGAGGTTTTATTTGCATTGTGGTTTTTTTGGCGCTGTGAGAGGGATTTTTGGAGACGATTTTTTTGGGGTTGTTGATCTTGAATTTTGTATGGAAATTTGCAATGTAAATTTACAATTTATAATTTACAATGTAAATTTACAATGTCAATTTGCGATGTGTGATTCGCGATTAAATTTGCAATTTATAATTTACAATGTAAATTTACAATTTATAATTGACAATGGAAATTTACAATGTGATTTTGCGATTTGTAATTTACAATGTGAATTTGCAATGCCGAATGGAAATATAAATTTGCAATGTTAATTTACAATATAAATTTGCAGTTTGTAATTTACAATGTAAATTAATTACAAAATATAATATTTTGGCGGGAAATGTTTCTGTTAAAACAGCAAAAAGAAATAATTATGTGATAAATAATTATTGTTTTTATTAACATTTTTTTAAATGAATTTACAATCTAAATTGGCAATGCATTTACGAAGTTTTTAGGTTCGATTACCTTTTATCCCATCCATCGATTACAATCAAATTCTCCCTACCAAAACCTGCCCAATAATTGTCTTTTTCCAATTTCACGACATTTTAGAAAAGTCAACGAAAAATTAACCGAAATCTTCATGATGAAGCAAAAAATTACTTTCGTATGAAGAAATAAATAGTTTTTCCATAAATCGCAACTTTTCGTAAAAACGCTCGGAATTCAGAGGTATTTTCATTTCAGTTTATGTTGAAAGGTTATGATTTTTTACACCCGTGTCAAAAAACACTCAAATATGGGGTGTCAAGACTCAAAAAAACACCCAGAAAAACACTCAACTCGAGTGTTATTACGCAAAAAACGGACGAAATCATGCATTTATATGAATAAAAATCAAAATGAAGCAATTAAAAAGACTTTTTATTAGCTCAAAAGTGCTTATTCCAGTAATTATCGCGAAATATCCGATCGCTTAAATGATAATAAATGATCGTGAATGATATTATCGACTGTATCGCTATACTAGCGACATCTCGCGCTACTCTGGTCACTTCAACAATCTCTCACAGCGTCGGATATTCCGCGATAATATTACAGGAATCAGCACTCTTGAGAGCAACTAATAAGTCTTCTTCATTGCTTCTCTTCAATTTTTATTCATATAAATGCATTAGTCCCCCGTATCTTGCGTTTTTTAACAGTGGAAAACGTGTCGAAAACGTGTGGAAGTCGTATCGCATTGGAACTGAACCCTGATCCCATGCACTATAAAAACTAGTATAGAGAGATGACTGCATATGCATTTATCGATGTAAAACGATTCTTATAAATGGTACGATATGCAATATAATATGCAACATAAATCAATTGTTATCGATCGGGATACATAATTAATAATTTCAGAAAGCGTTAAATGTTTAAACAATGAAAAGTTGTCGACACTGCAATTTCAAAATCGTTGCATATCGTGAATGTAATAATTATTTTCGATCGATGAATTTGTTTAAACAAATCCAACAATTTGGAAACCGAAAAAAAGCGTTGGAATATTGAAAAATCAAAATAAGCGGCCGAGTCCCGAAATAAATGTGATATTTTTCCTCGAAACCATTCAAAACACATTCCTTCGTAAGAAGATCGAAGCGTTCTCAGATTCCCCCACCTTCCCCGCCTGACCTGTCCTATGACATTGAATCCACGTAGATATAAAAAGCCACAACACCCGCAGATCTCGCAATAGTGCTCACGCGCGTCGAATCCTCTCATCGAAACCAGTTCTCCACGAAAATGTCATCTCTGCCATTTTTCGCGTTACTCCTCGCCCTCAACGCCCGCGGTAAGAGTTTTCCGATTCAAATTTCCCGCTTCTTTTTCAAACGCTCGAAAAAAGTCCGAAAAATTCGATAAAAATCACAATTAACACAATTTCTTTACAACAATCATCGCAATTAACGTAAACTCGGCAATTTCCAAGTTCAAGGGTACTCGCTTCGGTTAATTATCCTGGGACGAGATCGTCGATTGGATTTCGCGATAAAGAAGCGCGTCATTCGAAAAAGAAGCGAGAGCCTTGAAAGCGCGCCGATGATTATTCGTAGAGAAAGAGTCGAAGGTCGCTTGCGAAATCTTCTGGAAATTCCAGTCTTGTCTTTGATTCGATAGCCCAGAACGTGCCGGGATTTGCACCGGAATCGGTGTCGAATATTTGCCTGGGTTGCATTTGCGAGGCCGCGTCTGGATGCAACACGACCGTTGGTTGCACCGGGGAAGTTTGCGGCCCGTTTCGTATTACTTGGGCATACTGGGCCGATAGTGGAAAGCCCACGCAGCAAAACGAGCCCGAGACATCGAATACTGGTATCGAATTATTTACATTTCGTTCCAGAACCGTTTTATATTTATTTCGGGACTGCGAAATGAGATAAAAATCATCTTTCATCGATGTTAAACTTTTTTTGAATGGTTGATGATTCTTTTAGTTATGAATTCAATAACTATTAAAGATTTGATTCATTAACCACGAATTGTTAATTAACAAATTGATATTGCTCAGTAATGATTCATGGGTTTTTTTATTTTCCGTTAAAATCGAATTGATCGTCGAAATTAATTATTAATTCCGCAGCATATTCCAATTGCGTAAATGAACCGTCTTGTGCGGCGAAAGCAGTGACAGCGTACATGCAAAAATACGGGAAGGTACGATAAATCATAATCCGAAAGAAAGCAAAAATGAAAAAACCGAACAAAACGCGTTTTTCAGGACTGCAATCGAGACGGGAAAATCAATTGCGACGATTACGTTCGCATCCATCGTTTCGGCAGTTACAGCTGCGATAATCCGCTGGATCCGAAATACGATTCCGTTTACACCCAGTGCATCAAAACTTTTGGATAAACCGCGGTTCATTCGAAACTTTAGAAGTGCGGAACAAATCGTTTCATTCCGTCAAAAAAATCATGTACGCTACAATTATTGGTGAATAAACATAAATTCCTCATCAAATTCCTCTTTTTACGATCCTTTTTCTGGCTTTTCAGGACTTTATGCATTTTTTCTTGATTGGATTTTGGTAGAACGAAATAAGTTGTCGGATTATTGTAAATGGCGCCAACTGCTGTGGCGCCACCGTCGTCCGATGTCACGGAAACATCGAGTGTGGTGACCCGATTCCCACTCTAGGGCCTTTTTCTTTTTGTCACTATAATACATGGGGTGTTTTGTTTTTCCCCTGTTGGTAACTTTTGTACCCCCTTTGACACTTCGATTATGCACTTTCTTTCGATACATTTCGAGCTATAATAAATGTATTTAAGTTTATTTGTTGTTCGATTGCACCGTTTACATCAACAATTTTGTTCAGAGAAAATTATAACAATTCTAAATTCATTCATCAGACTTTGGTAATTCTTCGTAATCGTAATCAAAACCATACTCGGAATCCGAAAAGTCGGTCGAATTCGTTGCTTCTTCAGAGCCTAAACGTGTTTCTGTCCAAAAAAAGGAAAAAATGCCCGTTAATCAAGTAATTTCGATCTCATTTCCAACAATTTTCGAAATACCATTTGAAGGCAATGGCGGCTTCCCTTCGCTTTTCCAAGACCGTAATGAAGATACATTAACCAAATTGTAAAACTCGTCTTCTTTACACCTGGATCGTACTCCAGAAGAAGATTCTGTGCAATTCGTCAGAGTCTCAACGGAAGTCTCGTTATCTGGATGAAATTTCAGTTCAATATTACGAATATTCCCAAATAGATCGAATCGAACCGATAAATTTGATAAGATCACTGGAATAATAGGTTACCTATTACTTCCAGATCGAATTTCGTTCGATTGAACGGTAATTGCAACTTCTCAGAATTCCTAGACTCGAACGATTCATTAAACGTAGTTCCATTTGTTGGCTCAATCATTGTCGTTTCTAGAAACGGCATCATCAAGGTCGTTGATGATGTTAGGTGTTCTTCACTTTGTTCCGTTGTTCCTGAATTTTCCGATCGGAACATCGCACCTTTGATCATTGTATTCGCATCATTGCTCTCTGGAGTAACCGACGTTTCTTCCGAAAACGTCATTGTGACCGGAGTCGTAACGGTAATCAATGATGGTGGAATTTCTTCGGTTTCTAATGATGTTGAAGTTTGATATGTGAGATCGAATTGTGAAGGTTGCGTTGTGGAAACGGACATGTCTCTTTTTGCTTTCGCAAGTGTCGTCGAAGAGATCGTAGTTTCTGATGGCGTCGTTTCGATTGAATAGGAAGATGGGAATTCATCTGCAATTCAGTTTTCTCAAGTTTTTCTGAACCACAGGAAATAAGCAAAATTAAAAGTATACCCGGAAACTCATTTCCTGCTTTGTCAAACGCCTGGGCCGCCAAACAATTTGGGCATGACGCACAGTCCTGTTGCGGTGGTACCCAATTGCAAGGTTCGCAATCCTGATTATCATTATGAAACTGGAAATGTCTTAAACCGTTTTCTCGGCACAAGTGTCTTGCGCTCAGATGTTGGAGAATGCGTTCCAAAATCGGGGACGATTCCCAAGCCGCTGAAAGTAATTTTCGCAGTCTTTGATCGAAGCCAATAAATAAACAAAAGTTAAAGATAATACCTGAGACACAATGAGCTACGACGGAAAAAAGAATAAACCTTTTCATGCCGATCGTGAAACTTTAACTATAAATAAATGATAAAGATCTGGAAATCTTCCGCGTCTTGATACGATCGATTTTCAATCGAAACTGTCTGCGTGGAATAAAACCATTGACATTTATACTTTTCCGAATGAAATGATTGACGAATCGCGAAGGAAAATATTTGATTTCACAGCTTGCTCGAGCAGGTTTATTCATGTGTTCGTAAACAATTTCGACATGACCCGAGGTAAGAGTTTCGCCATTTGTTTGAGTTACCGAACGTCACTCTTTTTTTATTTATGAAACTCGGGAATTCGCGAATGCACGCAGCAAATAATTACGCGACTGTCTCAATTGTTGTTAAAGACAATGAAATTTCGACTTCCTGCTCCGGCGTTGCGTAAGAACAAACATCGTTTCGAATTATGACGTTAAAGAATATTTTTCGCGTATGAAAAATTGTGTTCTTTTGTTGATAACTTTATTTATTGTGAATTATTCCGCTCGAAAAATGAATGACCTCTTTGTGTCTGAATGTCGAAGTAAAATTTCTTTCGGTTGCAGTTTTACAACCACCTTCAAGGAGTCTACAATAGTAATGTTGATAAATAATATAATGCCAAATATCGAAGCGAGAAATGTGATTAATAATACGAGAGTGGGGTTATGTTTTTGAGACATAACTATCACAAAAATCCATATTTTGAAAATCGGCAAAGTAGAATCTTGAATCTATAACAGTTAAACAATTTTATCATGCTCGTAAAAATGTATCTTTTTGTGAATTTTCAAAAAAGGCGGAGAGTTGTGAGACACGACTCAAAATGGAAGTAAATGATATATTTTGATGATTATTCTTCATTGAAGTTGTAAAAAATGAGAATTAAGATAATTTCGAGGAACAATTTGTTGAAAAAACGAAGTCTGTATAACCCTGTAAATTGGCACACTTTGACTCACAAAATTATGAAAATGACTGAAATCACTACAAAATTATAAGTATAAGGTGCCGCCCGTTTGTCAGGTGAAAATAAAAAATGGCGTCATTCAAAATCCGCCATGTTCATTCAAAATCCGAAAATGTTCATTTTCTCATCGTTTTTACCGCCTAATTTCATCATTCTTGTATCTATAGTCCTGTAATTGGTTTATAAAACTGTTGGACTTATGTTATTCTTCAAATAAAAAATCAATAAAAAAAATCGATGTTTTTTGAAACTTAAATCGCGATATTTCAGCCGAATATCAACCAAATTCTCTGGAATTTGGAATTTTAGCTCGTCACGCTGTTGTTGTTCACAGAGCCCGGAAGCGTGTTAAAATTATTAATTTTCCGATAATATTTAATTGCAAAGAAATGCCAATTGAAATCCATGTTTTCGAAATTTCTCTTCGAAATACAAATACATCCAGTGTATATCTGATCCAAGTAAAAATCATATGCGAATATATTCGGCAAAAAAGGTATATCTCGGATACATATATTTCCACGCGGGAATGCTCAGTTCCTGTAGCGCTATAACTCGAAAAATAATGCAATCGTAAGCAGAATTTTTCCGACAATGTTAAATAGCATTCGAAACAGTAAGACCTAAAAGAATAACAATAAAGTCTTGGTTTTTTTGAGCTCACAATTAAATTCTGGTTGCCATAAAAACAAGAATTTCAGATGTAAAATTACTTTCGGGCCGAATTTCAACAATGTTTTTCCTGTTGACGTAACAGTAAATGTTTTTTTAGTGTAAACGCCAGATTTCAATAATTTCGACTTGTTTTACATTTTATGTCTCATAACTTCTACGATTTATACTCCCGGAAGAAAAATTGGAAACCATACGTCGAATTGGAAGTTTGAATACGGTAAAGTGTAACATTTATCAGTACATTTCATTTTTACAGCGAAAAGGAAAAGGACGCTTCGAGAATTATAGGTTATGAAATTGTTATTCGACGTAAATGTCAATTTTGGTGATTATTAGTGTATCAGATTAGAGATATAATTTTGATTATTGTACATGTATGAAATTGTGATGAATATAATAAACTTTGTGATAAACATGTTTGTGTTCTTCTCGTCTATGCTGTAAATGGTGAACCGCGCGTCATTTCTATACTGTGGGAAGACATTCAATTGCTGTCCTAACGAATACAATTTAATGTCGTTCAGCGGTATTGCGATTTTGTATTCACGGTAACGGCGTTTCAATACGCCTCTATATTTTCTCGTTTGATGGGTACAATACAGCATTTTTTTCCTTCCCTAACAGCACACAAAATTCCAGAAATATGCCAGAAATATTTCTAAAAATATTCCTAGAATATAAAAATGTCCGGCCCTTGTCCCTCAGGCCGATAGTAAAAGAAATATTCTGGTACAATACTTTTAAAATATTTTACCAGAATATTCTCAGAATATTTCTTTTACTATCGGCCTGAGGAACAAGGGCCGAACATTTTTATATTCTAGGAATATTTTTAGAAATATTTCTGACATATTTCTGGAATCTTGTGTGCTGTTAGGGTTTATACTTGCATTTATTATTTTTTTGAATTTGTATGGAATTTGCCTTCGTCAGGCGAGCATTTCGGCGGTTCACGCGCCACGTCGGTTATGCTTTCCAGGCCCTCAATCGCATTCGTAGCGCGTGCCCCGGCCCTTCCCTAGTGCTGGAATTTCAGAAAATTCTCTCGGGGCTTTATTGTATTTTCGATACGACACCGTGTTCTCGGCGCTCCGACTCGAAGCTCGGACCTTTGGGACGCGTAACAATAGGGATTAGTCAACCTGGATACAGGCAACAAAACCTCGAACCCTTGCCTACATCGAGATTCCAGCGTATGAACCCCGATTCTTTTCCACCCGATAATTTTCCCATTTCCAACTGTAAAGCTGAGATAAGATCGTATCTTGGCACCATTCTCCTACGCGTAACTAACGGGCACTGCGTCTCTTTAAATACATCGCTGCTGCCGTGAAAACAGCATCACGGAGCGTTTTAGAGGATTAAAAGCTACCCCGATTCTTTTCCAAGAGCCCCGAACTTGGGAATAGTTAATCTGGCTGATGTTTCAAAAACTTGTCGTCACCTGCTATGCATCACATTGTGTTAAACCCTTCTTATCTCTACCTAATCTCTTCAAAATCCAACATGAAAACAAATTTGGACACAAAAGACCGTGGCAAAAGACTAATGATACAGTTTGAAATTCCTCTGTCCTGTAGCGAAAGGCAGATAAAGGTCATTACTTTTTTTCTCGGCTCCTGTCTATGGTGAAATCTGGGTTATTTTAAGCGACTGGAAATGTAGATAACTCGTTTTTTTCAAGTCGAAAAGTAACGGTACTTTTGATATATTTAAAATAACCGAGTTTTCGATAAGTGAGTGTTAAAATGAACGAGTATAATTAACGTTGCGAACAAAAATAAATAAAATGTTCCGAATAGCTGCACACGATTTTATAATTTATAGAAGCTTCTCGACTTTTTACAAGAAACATTTGTCAAAGTTAACTTTATGAGAGTTTATGTGTGATAACCGAATCGTTTAATCAGCATTTATCATCATTATATTATGTTAACTATTGTTCGAAAGAAATTACAAGTTTATGGGGATATTGCATTAAAATTTATAGACGTTACAGAAAGCGACTACGTTAACTTAAACTTTATGTACGTTATTTTACGATCGAAGTTTTTGTCTTGGAAAAGTAACTTGAATTTTTGTGTTTTTAGCAACGATTCCCACGGAGTGGATATGTATTTATAATATCACGCGATATAGTGTTCAATTCCTCGCGAAACAATGCCCAATTAATTTCTTATATCTGATTCGAAATTTCATTGCAATTCATAAAACGAATAAAATCAAGAATACGCATCAATTTGCCTTCACAAAAAGACAGCATTTTTAGCACATGTCCATCAAATACAAAACCGGATGAACTCTCATTTATTTGAACTAGATCCAAGCTGCCGCCACCTTTCGATGTAAAATAAACGAGTTGTTTACGTTTCCGATTTTTTGAATAATACCTCCTACTATTTATTGCATAACTTATAAAAATGTGAAAATTCGAGGCCTTGGTCAATGTATGGGATCTTGCGTTCATTCGATTCCGGTGAACGCATCGAGCCGTGACCTTCACAATCCGAATACGTTCATTCACGTCCCTTTCACACATTCGCGCACACGAAAACAAGCAGCTGATTTCGTAAATGACGGGGGATCGTCATGTTAAACCCAGTTTTTCGGAGTTACGAAATCTTGAATAATTCTTTTACAAAATGCAGGACTATTACAATCTTTCTTAAGGTCCAATTGATGGCCAGTTTTTATTAAAAGCGGAGCCAAAATCGATGTTTTTAATTTTCGATGGAATCTTCAAGTCCAATCAACACAGGATATGATTTTTATTGTCAAGTAATTACGGTCAAGTATGTACGAAATTGACGATACAACGACAGTGACGATCTCCCGTACACTTGCCCCAAGTCCAGTAACTCTAATGAGGCGTTGGCACAATTACAATGAAACATGTAATCTATTTTCTAATGTTTTAATAACGAGCGTCGGAAACAGAAACGAAGCTATACATACAAAAGTGAATGTTTCATATTTCATTTCGAAAACAGTTTCCACAAAATACTCGGAATCTTCGAAAACATTTTTTACGATCGTAAAATATCGGGATTTTATTTCAACGTCACAGTTATGAAAAGGGAAAGGGCACGAAAAGTTCAATTACCTCGCGATTACGTCACCATTTTCATTTATGATAACAGTAAACCGTAAACTTTAGCGAGGAAAAAGAATAGAAAATCGCACAACATGCACCGGCGACTGAATAACTAATACAAACATTACCTTTCATGAAAACTTTTGCGCTTTTCCGGGCCTCGTTTGTAGAGGAATCGCTTAATCGTGAAATTGATGTTCGTGCTCGTACTGTCAATCCTCGAATATCACAATTGCATGTTTAAATAATCCGCGTTTTTGAATTAAAGCACTTGCTACTGAATTGTATCTATAACACACCGCACACGCGTTACATGTGTTCGCTCCTTCAAATATATGTCAAATCTACATACGCGTCAGCGTACGTCGACGTAGTCACATGATCACGTGACTTCTGCGCATGCGTCGAAAGAGAAATGATAATTCGAACCGAAATAAATTCCCGATGAATGGACGACGAAACGTGATAACAAAATTTCTTTGAGAATGTTTTTAAAGGTACTGAATGATGCATTATTAAATGAAATTTTTCAATTGCACGCGTTTATTCCCTTTTTTCATCACGCGATCACACGAAACGCCAAACGCGCTCGTTTTTTTTTCTTTTGTTTTTGAAACATGTCACTTTTAAGTTAATCGTATTAATATTATGTCGCCGTTGAAGTGGTGCATGTCTTTAGCCATGTTTTTAGCGATGATGGCAGCGATTACATGGACGAGTATAAGTCTCGGGGACACGATTCGTATTACGAAAACGGAGGAACAACAAAAATCCGCGGGAAAAATGAGTCCACATGAAGGTGATTTTTTAGATCGCGGCATCAGTTTTTTTCGCATTTCAAACGTTTTTTTCAATGTTTACGATATTCAGAGTTACAGGATAAATGGCTAATCAAGGAATTTTCAAATGTCGACGAGAAAATGACACGAAGTTGGGAAAACGATAACGAAACGACGCAAACCCCGGAAACTAAAGCAAAAAATCTATAACTAATAAAAGTTGGTTTAGTAGAACTGTTTTTGATTCTTTCAAAGAAAAAAAGTTTTCTGAAAATCGCACAAAAGAAAGCAATAAAATTGTATGGCGCCCCATGCAGCTACCGAAAATGCACCGGCATTTCTGGGTAAGAAATAGCTTCGGAAGGAAAAGGCGGCAACATCAAAGAACGTCGTAAAAATAGCTCGGGAAACAAGAAAACGAAATTGCGTCTCAAAACTTTTTCCCCGCATTTTTTCCCATCATAAAATTATTGATTATTATTAACAAAGTTGATTTACCGATGTCGTCGATAAAGAAGATCTCGTTTCGTTCGACGGCCTCGGGTGCGTAGTGTTTTATTTTCCGATCTGACACTTGACAGTATTTACATTGCAATGTTCGCTTAACCTGCAACGAATTTCGTCGCCTCCGTTTTCACTTTTTCACATGCAAACATCCATTTTCAACCTCGGCTTCGAGAAAATGAAAAAGTTTCGCGAGTTCCGTACGTCGCGCTTCGCCAAACTTTGACTCCGAGGAATTTCTTCGTCGTAAAATTTTCACGAAATTATGCCACTCTGGTCAGGGGTGGTCAGAATACTTCGAAGGCGCTTCGTACTTGGCATAATTTTCGGTTTGTCTGTGATATACTGCGGATTCTCGCTGTTCCAACCTGACGTGAGAAAATTTCCATTTCCCACTCAACATTTCGATGTTTTCCGCAAAAATTAATCATAAACAATTTTTTTACATAAAAAATAGATGCTCTAACAGCCGATGTTTTCAACTTGAAAAACTTAAATGAACAACTCTTTTTTTGGTAGAGAAAAGGTGCTGCTCTGGGAATTGATTATTACGATTCGGACGCCAACACTGTCTTTCACCGTGACGCTGACGATGTAAACGAAGAAGAAGATCCGAACGATTCTTACAAGTCCCCTGAAAAAGTTCTCGCGTGGCAGTTAGATTCATCGAACAACGAGGAACACGGAAACGTCATGGACGAAGAAGCGAACGAGTCGAACCGTAGCGAAGTCCTCGCGAAACCTTGCCGAAATTCCATTCAAGTACTAACTCTTCACCTCGTAACCCCAGACAACACAATAACCCTTTTTCCATTCCAGGGGAAGATTTTGCTGGTCGACGACAGAGGCTACGTGTGCCCGAGACAAGAAATTCTCCCCAGCGGATGCTGCTCATCGACGACCTCGTCAAACGAGGAGAAAAACCCCGTGAAAAAAAGCAGATACAGTTGCGACACGTGCAATCCCCAAGGCTGTTGCGCCACTTACGAGTACTGCGTTTCCTGCTGCCTGCATCCTGCCAAAGTACGAAATAAGGAAGAGGAACGGGAAAGATCTTATCTCGAAATTCATTTCTTCTTCGTTTACAGCACATTAAGTTAAAGAAAAAGTCGGAAGCTGAAGCAGTTCGTAAAGACAGCCTGAAGGCGCGTCGAGGGGAGGACATTTTCAGGCTGCGGCTGAGGAACCTGGACCGATTTCAGATTTGCTTGGCTGCCTGTCGTACGTCGAGCGCGAGCGTTCGCCATGAAAACACTTACAAGGACCCGCACAAACATTGCTACAGTTTAAACCACCTCGCGGGCTCGCCGCAGCGATCACGGCGCGATGTTTTCTCGATCAATAATAATTCCGACGGCCCTGCCGCCGTCGTCGCACTTTCTTCTGTAATGAAATCATTCGCTGACCTTCCCACATCCTCGTGTCCTGTAAACTCGTGCGGCATCGTTTCTCTAGTAAACTGACTTTCGTATTTGGCAGTTCGTTTTCCCTGTTTCTTAACTTTTTATTCCAATATTCAACGATTAACAAATAACTAAAGAATCCCTGCTACGGAAGTAATGTAAAATAAATTTTCTGAGCGATAATAACCTGGAAAATCGAGCTTTTTATAAAGACGATCTTATCCCGCGAACCAGCGACGATTTGTACCGCCAAATGTCGTGGTAGGTGAAGTCTAGATCGCCGCCAACGCGCTTTCTTGCGATGTCTAAAACTTCGTTTTTCATGTCTTCTTGTATGGTTCCTTCGACCTGAAAATCACGAGATCAACTGTAGAAGAAGGGTTTTCTTGATAAATATGAAAATCCGCGTTGCGATATTACATCGATGTAATGACAATCCGCAGCAGCGTAGTGCGCCGAAATCGCTTTTCTCGTGCGCGGCGATTTGTTTACTCCCGAGCCGTGAATAATAAGAGGATGGAAGAAAACAGTGTCCCCTGGTTCCATTTCCAAATCGATCCAAGGCAGCGTCTCTGGTAGATCCTGGATCAAAGCAAAATCCAGCAATTTATTTCTTTGTTATAAAATGTTATGGTAAAGTCCAATTTTATTGTTAACTAACAAGAACTTTGTTCGTTTGCAGTCAAAAATTGTTTATGCATGCAAAATTAAACTTGCAATCTGAGTTTCTGGAGTAAAATTTTACTCCGAAGAATCAAGAGTGTTTCAATTTCAATGATTAATTACGTATAAATTAAAAATTCAACCTGGATTCCATAATACAACGCATTAAACGATTTCGGTCCAGTGCCCTCGGGATATTTGTGCGGCAACAAACTGTACGTTCTGTGAGTACCCGGATAAATGCGAAGGCAGCCGTTCTCGACGTCGCACTTTTCGATCGCGGTCCAGGCAGCGACGATTTTATCCGCCGGTCGGAACGGGAAATAGTACAAATCTTGGTGCAGCGGGTGCCTGGAAAGTAAAATTTGTCACACGAAAAATTGGCCAAGAACAAATGTAACGCCATAGAATTAGGTTTTGCGAAGTTCAAGGTCACCTGCTGGTACCATATCCCGAATCAGTTGGTTTATTGATGAGCATCGTGTGAACCGCCATCTGGATTAAAATAAAAATGTCATCTTAATTTGTAAAGTGATAAGCGACGAATAATCGGTGCTCGATTAAGAATGAAATTTCCAATTTTGAAACAGTTTTTTTGTAACACATGCACAAAAACCGCCATTTTTCATGCCTGTTGAGCGTTTGTAAAATCGCCTTTTTTGCAGACGATGACGAAAACAGACGAAAATTTCTTTACGCACTAGTGCGATTTACTTC
>JABFQM010002795.1:0-13737 GCA_022816865.1 Zelostemma sp. ZL-2020
TGGGACTACGTGGGTTCGACAATTGAAGATACTGGTAACGCCGCTGTCCGAGGAGTCGGTGAGTTCGAGTATTGGAAGCGTCAAGGCTGCTTTGAGCCATGAGTAAAGGATGGGAACTTGCACCTACAAAATGAAAAAGTTGTTTAAAAAAACTAATCCGTTTCCATATTTGTGCCAGTTATGAAATAAGTATCGCGTCACCATTTCCATCGGATATCGAGGACGGTTCATCGAACAATCCCAACGGCAAGGGAAAATTGGCGTTCCACGCAAGACTTTGTCTCGAGCTCGACGCTGCCGCGTTGTTTTCTTGCTGGGTATCAAAGGAATGCTGGATCATAAAAACGTTCCCGCCATCGCGTTCCGTGGAAGGAAGCATGCGCAAAACGCCTTCTCCGACGTCGTCGTAAAATTGCATTCCATCTTCATCATAATTCGACGAGCCTTCCTCCTCCTCTTCTTCCTCTTCTTCATTCTCCTCTTCTAAAGTCACAAAAAACCTCGTTTATTACAAATTTACAAAAACTAGACATTTCAATTTCGTTGATTCCAGCACACCGTCATCTTCCTCTTCCTCCTCTTCTTCATCTTCGTCGTCCTGAACCTCGTCTTCGTTATCGTCAGACGGATTACTGTCGGAATCGGAATCCGAACTCATGAGATCCTCCTAAAAAATAAAGAAAAACAATTAAAGTCAGAGGCAATTCTCGTTGTTTAAAAACTCGATGCTTACAGTTGTGTCTCGCGCCTGGTCAAAGTCCCCATCAGCGGCGCGCAGTGCCAGACTCTCGTCGTCGATGTCCATTGGCCTATGAGATCGTGACGTCGGCTCGTCCACGACGGCGGTGCCGTGACTGGAAAATAAAACACTACTCGATTATAAATACCGAATCCCTAGTTGTAAGGTAAATGCCCCAATTATGGGCCATCTAAGCAATATGCGAGAATTCATTGATTCATAATATCTTCAAGAGCGGGTTCATCGCCTTCCTCGTGATCGTGGCTCTCCGAAGTGGGCTCGAGACTCTCAGCAGTCACCGAAATATCATGCTCCGTGTTTTCCGCGTCCTCGTTAACCTCCTCACCAACAGCATGCGTCGCTTCCGAAGTCGTCGTACCCGTTTGTTCGCCCGCAGGCTCATCCTGAGCACTCCTATTCTTCGGCTTTGCAAATTTATTATTAACAGCGCCCGGCATCGGCTGATTAATAATACGCGACAGCGTCTCAAGCGGCTTCAACGCCGCATTTATAGTCCCGGCCATGTTGGGACTCGAAAGATCCAAACTATGAGGTATTTTCGCCAAGTCAGTAATGATTCCCTTCTTCAGCATGATCCGGACGATGTAATTTACATTATTGTACTGATGCATTTTCAGCGAGGCTCGAAGTTGAGCGTGCGAGGTCAGCGGACAACTATCAATCATCGTGGAAATCAGGCCGATCAAAAGTTGAAGCTGGGCGTGTTTTTCCGCGCTTTCCGGCAGAGCCAGAGTCTTCGCGAGCGTGGCCTCGACCTCGCTCACCAGGGTGCTCTGAGCTTCCGGTGAGTGGTTGCAGGAAGCAATAGCCGAGATGAGAATCCGTGCCATGCTGCTGCACTGTTTATCGCTCGAGTTTTCCGCCGAAAGCGGCAGCAGTTTGTCCAGAAGAAAAGCCAAGGCCGTTGTGTCCTCGTTGACCATCTCACTTTGGCCTGCTCTGTACGTGTATTCCGTAATTAAATTACGCGGGCGCGCTGGTCGCGTCCGCGTACATTTTCAAGGGAATGATTTGCGAGACTTGGTCTTCGTCGTCCAAGGGGTCATTAACAGCGGTGGCGTTGTTGCGTAAAACGTCGCCTCGAAGAGACGTCGGTAAAGTCGAGGAAGCATTGCTCGTAGACGCCGTCTTTTTTTCCTGGCTCTTCGTCGCCGCATTTCCAGGCGTCGTCAGGGTCGATTCCTCGAGGATGACGGGCATGGGCTTAACAAGCGCATCCAGAAGGTCATGGATCACGCCGATCGACACATCCTCCACCATCGGCAACGAGCACGAGTGATTCGAAGGCAAAGCTTTAACGACCAATCGATTATCAACGTCGTCGCGTTTCAACGCGCCGATATCGACTCGAAGAATTTCCTCGCAAACGAGACGGTAAACTTCCGGGTCACTGCAGACGGCGCTGCTGATTTGCCGGGTCATGAAAAGGATTTTCTTGTAAGCCGGTGGGATGTTGCTTTGCGTGCGCGTCCTTACAATCTTTTCCATCGCGAGACGCAGAGTTCGAGGTTCCTCGAGGGTGTGACGAATGAGAAGCGTGCTCAAGGTTATGCAGCCAGCGAAACTGCTCGCTTGGGTCATGTCGAGCAAAAGTTTTACCCCGCCTTCTCGAGCGAAAACTTGGGCGTTGTTGTAGTCCCAGGAGAGGCGTAGACAGACTTTCATCAGAGCATGCAAAGCATCTCGATCCACGGGAATCGCCAGGAGTTGCACGCAAGCACGGACGATGCTGGGAGTGATGTTCGTATCCAGACCCTGAATCGCAGTGGCCGCGGTGTTTTTCGCTTCAGCCGGACTTGATTCCGTGTCCATATTGAAATCCGAGCTGCTGCCTTCTTCGTTGTTGGAGTCGAACTTGAAAGCCATCGTGATGGGTCTTCTGCTGTCGCTCTCTTCGTTCAGTTGGGTCATACAAGAAAACGTGATGAGGTAATTTCTCCGGTACACATTATGCGGACGCTCGATTCTCCCGCCCAATAAGCGTCGTTGATAATGCGATTGTTAGCTGGTGAATAAGCGGTCCATTTCCCGGTGCTCGAGTCGAACCATTTCCAGTCCCTGCTGGTGACCTTGTGCATGGCTTGTTTTCTCTGCGCGAGTACGGCGACTTTTTGCAAACGGTCGATCAGCAGCAAAAGTGGCGCCAACTATTTCGGTGTTTTTCCCGAATTCGCGTTGCCCTCTTTGCCGTCAACCGGCTTTGGAACAGCGGGCTTGTTTTTGTAAGCGATCGTTAACGGAGCTTGACTCGCGACCAACAGTCTCACGATTTGAGCGCATGGTACGCGCATCTCTTGGAACGTGCCCTCGAAAAACAGTGTATAAAGGTATATCCTGCCGGAAACTTTGTTGGCCTCGTCGCACTCGACGAGTCGCGTGCCGGCAGTGGGATCTTGGCTCTCGGCAATGTCGATCAAGAAATCCACGAGATTTCCGATATCGCTCATCAACTGGCGAAGCATGCTGTTTCGCCATTCGTCTCCGTTTCTCTTCGTGATGGTCACCAGAGGATCACAGATGCGGTACACCGTATCAGGCATGAGATCCAACAAATTTAAACACTGCTCCAGCGCAGTTTTCGTGAAGTCGTCGATGCTTTCGGTGGTGCTGACTTGCCGTGTCACTTCTTCCGGTTTGCGAGCTTCCGTGTCCGGCGCGAGAGACATGGCAATCGCGTCCATTATTTGATCGTCGTAGGCCAGTTCAAGGTCCATTATGTACTCTTGTCCCGTTTCATCGTCCGATGGATGATCCTGTAAAAAATCAAACAATTAGCTTTTTTCCAGTACGAAAAACCTCATTTAAAGCTGATAAAAATCTTACCGGTCGGCGATGAGTCGCCGGATTGGTAAGCAAATAATCGGTAGCCTGTTCAACGGTCAATGTGTGCATTAAAGCCTCGATGCAGTGAGCCCGGCTGAATCCCATGTCCATGAGCTGCCGTAAGTTTTCCTGATTGACGTCGGCTTCGGAATCTTCTCGACGCTCCATGCTCGTCCCACTCCTGCTGGTGGTTCCTGAAGTTCCGGTCGCGCTAGTCGCTGCCGCGGCAGTGGCCTCCGCGGTCTCCTCCTTTTCTTTGCGCTCTTTAATGATTTTCTCGCCTCGCAAAATGTGCCGGAGAATCGGAAGAATGGATTCCGTCATGCGAGCACCGTAATTCTTCAAAGGTTTCTTGCCCCACATCAACATGACGGCCTCGAAGGCTTTCTTGTGAATGTCCATGAGATATTTAATGGGATAGAACGTTTCGAAAAATTTGTAAGCCCCGCTGCACTTGGAAGAAACAACGTGGGGCGAGTCCAAAATAGCTTTGGGATTAAACATCTTCTCCAAAAGCATTAGCCAAACGTCGAGGAATTCTCCAGTTCCGTCAGGCAAGTTCGCATGTTCTAATCCCTCGGAAAGCGAGAATTGCCCTCCTCCGGAAAGAGCCCACTTGCAGGTCGAGAAGAAGGCATTTTGCCCGCCCAGTTTCACGAATTTCTGGAGCATGAGATGATACGGATGCCGTTTATCATCGAACAGCATCGGGGGTGTGAAACCGACCGAGCAAATGAGAAACGTGAGCCTGAATTTGGGAACAGGTGACGGCGGTAGTTTATCCCAAGACAATCCTAGGGTCAGCAAGCAATTAAGAGCAGTGGCTACGCTTTGGGCAGCCTGAGAAGGCAAAGCCGGTGTCATCGGTGTCTGTTGACCTAGACGTTGCCCTCGCGTCGGTGAGCCCATGCAGAGTTTAACAAGCAAGCCGAATAATTCAGCAAGAGCTCTCCCGAGTCTCGAGGAAGCTCCGAGAAGAGGTTTGATGTATTTCAGCTGATGCGAGCTGGGCGAGGCGCGTCTTCCCGTACTGGTGCTCGGTTTACTCTCGTCCACTTCCATAGAAACTGGAGGTGGATCCGTGCTTAATGCTTCCATTGCCGTGGTCATGCCATTGCTGCCCATATCAGGAGATGTAGCAGCTCCTACCGGCCACGTCGTCGCGTCGTTATCGTTTCGTAGTTCCGGAGGCATGAGTTTCTCCATGTCTTCTTTGCCAAAATCGCAACCCGCTGGAATGCTGTCATCGCTACGAAGAGCGAGCAGCAATGTGCTCTCCCAAACGAGAGACATGTACAGCTCGGAAAGGCCTTTCAAAACCGTCAGACCCAGCTCCGAACCCCAGTGGTTCATAGACAAATTTCGGATCTCGCTTTGTCCCGTACGACACACGTGCACGAACATGACGACGTAGCCATGCGCCGCATTCATAGCGTGTAACAGAGGAGTTGCTTTGTCGCTGGTAAAAGCTGTTTCAAGGTTCGACGCTGACACGAGCTCGCGAAGGAGTACGGAACTGGTTGGCGACTCCATGTGACTGTGCAGGGGTTTCAAAAGGTTCAGTACTTCGCTCAGTTGGGACAAGCCGGTTTTCAAAACGAGAGGCTCGTGAGCAAGATTCTGAAACGCAAAATCAATAAATTACAAAAAATTCCGGAATTTAATTCAATTCTCATCAAATTCTTCTTACTAGAATAGTTTTGCAAACGGAAGCAACAGCTTGAGCAGCCTGGGCAACGGGATAATCGACGGGCAGATTGGGCAGACCCAAAATGGAGAGCAGAGGCACGAGTCCTTTTTGCGCGACGAATTCCCGACAGTGGTCGTCCGTGGAATTGTTGCTCAAAATGGCGTCAACGAATTTCATAACATTGTGAATGTAGTCGACGAGAGCGATGGGTGTTTTTTCTCGCTCTTGCTGCGGCTGAGGCGGTCCAGGTTGAGCAGGCGACGGAGAAGGCTGCTCCTCTCGCTGAGGATGCGAGCTCGTGCTCGCCTCTTCTTCGTCTTCTTCCTCTTCGTCACTGCTACTACCACCACCGCCTCCGCTGTTGCCACCGGCATCGCCGACACCAACGCCAACGGATTGTCCGGATGACTGTCGGTTCAACGAGTTCGTATGAGACGGAGAATTATCAGTCTTGTTGACAGCGCGCCAACAAACGTATCGCGTGTCGCAACCCAGGACGCAAAGTTCTTCCAGCAACTACGAAAAATGGAAAACAATTGAATTATTTGTACTGTTACCAGTTGAAGGTATAATTTTCCAAATGATTGTTTTACCTTAACAATAGCAGCCATGGCATCTGCTTTTAAGCTGGGTTGATGCCTCATGAGTTCGTCCATGGCATTGCCCAAATTGGTCGCTGTGTCGCCTAATGGATCAGCGCTGCGACGTCGGCGCATCGCAGAGATATAAACCGATGAAAGAAGCACCCGGAAGATGCGTTCGAATGCACGGCGTTTTGTGAAGGCTTCGAGGCCTCTCTGGTTCAAACAAAGGGCGCTGAACACGTTTGGCAGTGAACCGATTACTTCTCTCGTTGCTGGAACCTGAATAACAAAAACAATGTCATTATAAATTCCAATAATTTCATTTTGAGATTGATTGAAAAACAAACGAAAGTTACCTCTTTTGTAAGTAAAGCATGTAGCACGACGTCGGTCAAGCCATTGTCCTGGAGAGTTGACAACAATGACGGTTCTTGAAAAACGTAAACGGTGACGACGTCTGTGGCGAGCAAAAATAACGAGGGTCCATAGTACTCGGAATTGCTGATGATGTGCTTCAAAGATGACGGCAGTGTACCCTCCATGACGTGCCTAATGCTGTCGGAAAACGTGGGATCTTGAATAGCCTTCTTCAGGAAATTCAGCATAGATTTGAGCAACGCCGCTCGCTGTGGGAGGCAAGTCTTGCCCGTTTTGGGAGTTGGATATTCCTGCTGCTGCTCCCGTTTCTCCTCGGCTTTCGTTCCTGAGTTCTCGTCTTCGGAGCATTCCATGGGGTTCGAGGTTTCTGGAATTCCACCTTCGAAACTGTTGCTTGCGGTTGCTGCACCGTCCGTTATTGGCTGCGATATGTCCTGGGTGGAAGATCCTTGGGGTTCGATTTGGAAGGGCTGCTCTTTCCTGCAGACGTTGACTTCCATGTCCAACCTTTTGATAAAGCTATTCAAGCCGTTGTGTGTCTGGAATCCTTGCATGTCAATGTTCGTTATCAAGTCTATCACGCGAACTGCTCTCGTAACGAACTGAAAGTAATAATTGCATTATGTAATTTGCTGGGTTTTTAGAATATTTAAAAATATTAAAGGAATAATTCAAATGCAGCAGAAAAGAAATATACCGTGATGTGTTCCAGCTCTCTGCCGGGCCAGTTGATGACCTTGAGGAGGCTCTCCATCATTCCGCAACTGACGAGAGCTTCGCCCCCAGCTTCGTAACTGGCCAGGTGGTACAGAAAACTGAACAACGCTGTTGCGAGAGGTAGAGGAAATGGTTGTCCATCGGGCTGTGGCGAGGTCAAAGTCACTATACAAGTACGAACGAGAACTGGTAGGAATCCATGGTAAGAGCTCGCTCCCGTTACATCAATTATCATGTTCAATCGAGATCCTGGTTTTCTGTTAACAAATTACACACAAGTTAATTGTTTTCTCAGTCTTCAAATTCCCTTTTTTTTTTCAACAAAAATGCGCGTACTTTGGGAAATGCGGATTCCTATCCAAGTGGATAATACTTGTTAGAGTGCGTAAGGCTGCTGCACGAATCTCAACAAGATGTGGGTGCGACAGTTCCAAAAGCTCGACAAGTTCCTCAAGAAGTCCAGCGTGTAAAAGGCTGTGCGCATTTTCTTGCAGCGCATTGCTGTAGACGAGCACGGAGAGCGCTTGGAGACGAGCCTGAACGCACTGCAGCCTTCTTCGATAGTCGGAAAAACTATGAGCAAGTCTAATGTGTGTCAAAAGAGCCATCTGCAAAACGAGAATTTTATTTTTATACAATTTTACTATATGAAAACATTTATTCGTTTCTTTTCTTTACCTGTCTGTCTTGGGGAACATTGTAGACTTTTAAAAGGTCATTCATTATCTGCGCAGGGGTTTTGCCGAGTTTATCAATCCCTTCGATATGAATATACGTAACAAGATTCGTCTGACCAGTCTTTTTTGTACTAGTGTTGCTAACGGAATTTCTAGCCGCTTCGGGAGCAGCTGAATTCTCTGCATAGCATTCGAAGTGAAGAGTCGTGGCGCTAGCAGGAAAAGGCTGAAAAAAATTTGTTATCAAACTCTGTGCTGTACGATTCAGTTGAGCAAGTTGATTGTTTTTACTTTCTCCGGCTGTTCTTTACAACAGTCTGCCAGTCCAAAACCGTTTTCTTTTCCGCCCCAGCTCTGTAAATCCAAAACATGTTTTTTTTTAGTAAACAATGTATACGTAGAGCAATGACAAAACTGTGCACAAAGGCTTACCTCAGCCAAATGGTTGAGCCTGCTCAGCAGTGCTTGTCGCTTATCGTTATTTAATCTAGTGATGAAATTACTACGTTTACTGAACATGTACAAGAGATTTAAGACGCCGAGGACGACGTGCATGTCGCAGCTCGACAGCAACGTGACGAGGTGTTCCATGCTGTTATAAAGGTGCCTTGAAAACGAATGTTCAATCAACAGCGTAGTAAAATGGAGAACCCAGAGAAGCAATTCTTTCGCCTGAAAAATCAAGAATGTCAATTACACGGAAATTGTTGTAATACTTTGATTTCCACAAACAATTGTTTACCTCTCTGTTCCGTGGAAGGTCGCAAGCCAGTTCCCAAGGATTTTCTGGACTTTTCGCTGCTGCTTGAGCTTGTTGCGGTTGTTGTACCTGGGGTAGCAACGATTCCTGAGGTTGTTGTCACGGCTGTTCTTGAGCTTGCTTCAACGACGAGGATGACGACATCTGAGCATTGTTTTCAGACGACAAAGAATTGCGATCCGATACTTGCGCACTAAAAAATAAAGATTAGCATTGAGACAAACGCATATAAAAAATGATTTGCACTGATGCTCGCTGTATACTTGCCTTCTCTCACGGGATTGGCTTTCGTTGGCAAGAAGTATATTAGCTCGTTGTTTGCTCGCTTCCACCCTCTTTACATAGAACATCATTAAGTTCAATTGAACACGTTTTTCGTTAACGTAACAAAGAAAAAGTACCTTTGGGTATTCCCCGGATTCGAGTTTTTTAGGAACCCATTTGAGGTCTTCGTCAAAATTCAACTTTTTCGGTAGAAATACGAATACGCTGTTTTTCCGCGCTGTCATTAATTTCTACTTTCATCGCGTTAGAATCGATTTTAGCGTTTTGCTGGGTCTCGGCTTGTTTGACTTTATTGGCATCGCGAAATTGCTTGACTGTCTTCTTTTCAAAAATAGAAAGAACCTGCCAAAGAATACCGAGAAAGACGTCTAAAGTCGTGATCGAAATCCGAGTTGATTACAACGTAGTCCTAAGAAAACACCAATAAACTGTAATCATAAAATACAGAACATGCAGATAAATTAGTCAAAAATGAACCTTACAATCATAATCCCGTGCGAGGGGCACACTTTTCTTCTTTCACTCGATGGGTGACCTGTCAATTAAGGATCGAGTTTTCTGTTTCGAAGTTATCGGCTCTGTTTTCTTCGAAAACAACTCGGCTTCCTGGCGAATTTACTACAGCTATTTAGTGAAACTGTGATCGACGTTTTCGATGCTCAACAACGTCATTTCAATGGACACCGAGTTTTGGTTTTTATGACAAGCAGCCTTGAGAATAAAAGATCTCAATAAACGTTCAAAATTTTGGGATACAAAAACGGCCCCAGCCCTTTAACGATATCGACAATAACTTCCCGGGTTATGACAATTTCTTACGCTTCGCTTCCTTCATCTTCGAACACGATCACGCATTTCGCCGCTCTTTCGATACCTGTATGGTACGACGCGGCTGTTTGTGAACTGGGGCCACAAACAGTAACCACCATGTCCGACATTACTTTCAACGCAACCTCCAACGCTGAATTTTGCTTTTCCTTCAGGACTTTCTGGATCACTGATGGGTGAAACTTCTTCGAGCGCTGAAAACATCAATCCAGAATTACATTTTGGACCGATGAGTATGCAATCATAAAAAACCGCACATAAAAAGGGCGTTGTAAATCACGCTGCAAATCAATGTCTTCGATGAATAAGCTACAAATGTGGAACAGTTACATTTTGTAAGCAAATTATCTCGAATCCAAATGACGCCCGGCCCGCAAAGCGCTCCCATACTCCATATGAAATACTACTCTCGCGCTACCTAGTAGCGGAATGGTAGCAACGTAGCAGCAGTAGTGAGTTTTTGACACAGTCTGCTCCCATATTCGCTCCCTTTGCGCTACCAGAGCACTACCAAAGTACATCTTAGGAGCACTATCATCCTTGCTACTACTCGCGCTACCAGAGCACTAGTGAAGTCTATCTTAGGAGCACTGCCATCCTTGCTACTATTCTAAGCTAAGCGAGTCATGGAAGCACTGCTAGTAGTACAAAGGTTCTTTGCTGATATAAAAAATGGATTTCAGTTTTGTTTTAATTTTTATTAATAACATGTATTTTGCGGGCCGGGCGGTATTGGTGAGGATTTCATTGGACTCGACTGTGAAGACGGTGTCCCCTCGAAGATTGTAATGTTGGTACAAATCGCGCCAAAGTTGTAGCATCTTTGCTGCGCTGCAAACGGAAACTCGGTTACTCAGAATATTATGAATTTCAAAGTTGTTAAAGATATTCACTGACGTTTGAATCTTCGATGGAACAAGTGATCGGGAACAAAACAGTGGATTGAAAGGATTGAAAATTGTACAGAGTCCTTGTGTTTTCACTGTACGCGACTGCCAGTCCACTCCAACGAACATGATCTTCATAATTGAGACGCTGGGAATGAGAAAATGACCGACGCATTTGTGAACTATGGAACGTTCTCGACGCACAGGTTTTTCTAATTCGTAAACGCCTTTTCTATCTTCCTCATTATGTCGGAAAGTATTGCTAGCATTGATGGATTGTAGATCGGCAAATCGTGGGATGTGATACTCCGACGCAGAAGACTTTTGACAGCTTGATACATTTTCCATCTCAGCAATTCCGTTCTTTCTTCGATTAATCGATAAAACATTCAGTTTAAATTGTTTCAATTTGTTGCATTGATAAGTGTCAACGCAACCGCAAAGATGCATCGCGAAGTAACAGGACCCACCATGTATCCCATTTTCCTAGAAACTGGAGGATCCACAAAGCTCTCGCGTGTTACTCTGAAACAAAAAGAAGGATTCGAACAAGTCGCCTCATAATACTACCGACAGGTGACACTAACCTCGACCTTCGTGAACATATCTTTATTGTACGGAAGAAGCGCAACACTTCAAAATCCCCATGCCGCTAATTCTGAGAGAGTCGCACTCGACCGTTCCAAAATTTCCAGCTCGCGTTGCTCCCCACTCGAAGCCAAAGAGTTCTCACGGTTTTTCTTATCCGTATCAACCTCCCTTCTTTCCGTTGACTCGAGGGACAATTTCTCTTCGTCGTTTTCTCCTTAGATACCTTCAAGGTATCGTTCATGGATTGAGGCAAAATATTGTAACCACCATGGACAAAATTCCTTTTAACGCAACCTCCAACGCCGAACATTACATTTCCTCGTGGACTATCAGGATCGTGACATCAATAACATCAATGATGAGTGATGCTTCTTCAAGCACTGAAAACATCAATCCAGAATTACATGTTGGAACGATAAGTACGCAGTTTCGAAAAACCTTACATACCAGAGCATTGTAATTCACGCTGCAAATCAATGTCTTCGATGAATAAGCTACAAATGTGGAACAGTTACATTTTGTAAGCAAATTATCTCGAATCCAAATGACGGTATTGGTGAGGATTTCATTGGACTCGACTGTGAAGACGGTGTCCCCTCGAAGATTGTAATATTGGTACAAATCGCGCCACAGTTGTAGTATCTTTGCTGCGCTGCAAACGGAAACTCGGTTACTCAGAATGTTATGAATTTCAAAGTTTTCAAAGTTGTTAAAGATATTCACTGACGTTTAAATCTTCGATGGAACAAGTGAACCGGAAAAAAACAATGGATTGTACGGCTTGGAAATTGTACAGTCCTGGTCCTTTCAATGATTTCCTGGACTTCATTTACGTACGCGATTTTCAGTTCTGCTTCGACGTTCCAGATCTCTTTAACCGAGACGCTCAATATAAAAAGATGAGTGAAACATTCGTAAACTTCGTGACGCTTTCGACGTGAGGATTTCCCTTATTCAAAAACGCCTTTTCTATCTTCATTGTTATGTCGGAAAGTATCGCTAGCAATAATGGTTTGTAGAGAGACAAATTCAGGGATTTGATACTCCGACGCAGAAGACTTTCGACAACTACGTGATGCTACCTTGAAAGTATAAAAAATTTATAAGTATCTGCTTTTTGGTTTCTTGCTTGAGTTTCATTTACTTATTCATTTGTTTGAAATCGATTACGTCATTGGAAATGCAAGTTCAGGACGGCAGTGTATCGTTGAAAGAAAAAAAGATTTCGGTGATCTTGGAAAGGTTCAAGAGAATCGTATTGACGAACCAAAGTTATCAGGTGTTGAAGTGATTCGGTTTAGTCGATTTTGTTGCCTGCTGGACGACGTTTCAATAATGCTTCACCTTCAGCAGCTCCAGATCGAAAATGAAGGTGGCATTCGGCGGGGTAGTGTATCGTCATCAAGGATAAATATTTGTAACATCCATTAAGAACGCAAAGTAGACGGTAAGCCACAGTCTTATGAATTCTGCGATGGAGCAGTTAAGGGTATACGTCAGGATGCCCTCGGGACCCGTCAGCAAAATCCGGCGAGCAAGTCAATCTTGCGCGTTAAGCGACGCACATTTGAGCAATGCCTTATTGGTCCCGGCCTTCCGTAACCTTTTCCTGGCCAATTTGGACCTAGAACAGCATACCGTAATCTCTGCAGGAGTCAAAACCGGAACTGTCAACAAACCTATAACAATAATTAGAGTCAAACAATCATATACGTTTTTAACTGTAAACGCTTCTGTCGTTTCAGTTGTACAGATCGACAATTGTTCCTATATCAATTGTATCTTAGAAAATAATGCAGATGCGCACTTACGTTGGTTGAATACCACATCACATTATGATGAGGGCGTATACACGACGATGCTCGGCGAGTGATTTTTCATGATCAGTTTCACGGCTGCTGATGTACTTCTTGTAACGTTGGCATCATTTATGATGAACCATGTTCCATCGTCGTGTTTCACGCAAGCGATGTAGTGACCGACAATCGCCTCACCTCCTAGATGGACTACGGCCCCAGTTAACGAGTATCGGTACCTGGCCTCGCGAACCGTTACACTGATTACCCCTTGCGAAGAGACGTGATTCTTGTGCTTGCCGTACGTGCCTCCAATCATTCCGGTCCTCTCAATTGCAACAATCACAGCAGGTGGTTTTTCCGTGAATCCGAAATTGTGTTGCGTTGCATCACAACAATTCGAGTCATCGTTGAATTGCAGACGCATAGCTGTGGCAATGCCTTTCTCGATGTTCTTTTCTGCGTTTGAGATGTAAAAGAACCACTTCGTTGCTTCGCTGTTGACATCGGTCAGGCACCGATTGCAACGCGTTGATCTAAACATTTTCATTCCACGAGCGTCGAAATCGTGTATCTCATTTCTGAGATGCTCGAGGACGTGGAATAAAAATTCTAGTGCGTCCTGATGCTGTCCTTGTTTGAACCCCACTTGCCAGCAAAACTCTCGAATTTCCACAGGGTCGAAAGGCTGACTGTCGTCCAATTCACGAAGCTGTAAAAAAGTTTTTCGTACAGCACTATGAACGGTGTCTGGAAACGCAGGCAGGCTCTCCAGTATAAGTGCTCGAAAAGGCGCCAAATTGAACAACATTTGAGTCGTTGCTATTGAATAGCAGCCCATCAAACGAGAAAATATTGAGGCGTATTGAAACGCCGTTACCGTGAATACAAAATCGCAATACTGCTGAACGACATTGAATTGTATTCGTTAGCACAGCAATTGAATGTCTTCCCACAGTAT
>JABFQM010002796.1:0-13741 GCA_022816865.1 Zelostemma sp. ZL-2020
TTTTCCATCTCTCTAAATTCCTTCAAGTAAAATTGCACTCAAAGGAATTGTAGAGAGACGGTTTAATCATTTTCTGCTGTATCACTTCGTCACTGCTTACATTTTATAGAAGAAACTGAATCATATTCGAATAACCAGCGTATAAAATTCTCATTACAATTTTAATGATTAATATAGTCTGGCAACGGTAAAATCCCAGGTATGCCACAACCAGGAAATGGGAAAGAATTGCCAAGTATGATACATGAGGCAAATTAAAAAAATTAAAATGAACGCTAACCCTTTAATTGTATAAACAAAAAATGTATGATGCATTCGCTCTGCCAGTTATTACAGGACTTCGCGATAGCAACGACTAATTTTCAAAAAAGTGTAAACCTTCCAAGTAGCATTAACTTTAATTTTTTTGTAACATATAGCAACGACCACCCCCGAGTCCGATGAAAATGGGAACGGTTGCGATACCCGCAGCCCCGAATCCGAAGGGGATAGGAATTCCCGCGACTCCCGCGATTCCCGCGTTTCCCGCGATTCCCGCGTTTCCCGCGTTTCCCGCGATGCCCGAGATTCCCGCTTTTCCCGGAGTTCCGATGGGACTGCCACAAATTGGCTAAGCAAAATCAATGCCCAGTTGTTTCCAAGGTAATGAACACAAATAGTTAACTCTTTCATTACGAATTCTGTCCATACCAAAGTATAAGTTTTCGGGCATGAAAATGAGGTTTTCCTGGAGAAAAGCATTTAAGGAAGCTGTTAATTTGTTACAGATTTGAACGATGGAAAACTGCACAATGATATAATCTTTGCACTTGAAACCAATCAACCTCTTGAGTAACAATACAATGATCAACAATAAAATTGTCTAAATGTCACGAAATGTCTATTTTATTCGCATGAAAAACAAAATCTGCAATTGAAAACGGGGCGATCGCAAACACGGTAAAAAAGTACGAAAAGGAAAATTTGTCGAGTAAAAACGTGATTTCGCACGCGAAGAAAAGTGCGTGACGCACGCGACTCTTGTCGGCAATTGATGCCCAATTAAGCTCAAATTACCGCGATAGCTACGTAAATTACCAATATATAGTTGCGTAACCACAACCTCGTCTTCTATGTACTTCTATTTCCGTCCAAATTCTACCAACGCCACAGCGAGGACATAAACAAGCGATAACTCTGACCTTGGATTCCCGTTAAAGACAATTAAAAAGAACCAAAATTCATCATCCACGGAGAAAAAGCATCATATGTAATCGGCAATCCGAATTTCGAAATACGGGTACACTTGAACGCAAACCATGTTGAATATTCACGGCCTTTTCGCAATGGAAAAACGCCGTTGTCCGTCCAACGCGGCAGTAAACTGTCAGCCCACGTGTAGTGAACAGCTTTTAAGCATCGTAAAATTAAAATAACGCTTCTATCGTTTCTTATCTTCCATATGGCGGAATGCTTAGCGACTGTCAGAGAGTTTTTCCGACATTCCTCCTCGCTAGAGCGCCTTGTTTCTACGAGTCACGCTCTGCATGGCATCCGCGGCTTCTAACTGGTACGCGCGAATGTCGAGTGTGTACGTGCAAGCGCATTGAGCCGCGGCGAAGTGTATGGGTGCGCATACGAACCGTAAATATCCGCAGGTGTCGAGACATTGGATTTTCTATTTTTGGACGACGGCTATCTAACAGCGCGCTGTTTACTACGCGACTAACAGCGGATCTTTTCGATCGTAACAACAATAAAAATACGAGGATGCCGCGAGGAATTTAATCGCCGCAAAAAGTCGTCGCGTATCGGATTATTTATCCGGCTGGAAAACTAATTGTTCAGAGACGGGGAAACTTTAATACCAATGTACTTCACCTACCGTTTCCGAGCGAACGAATAGCGCCGATTTAATTTTGGCAAATCGATACGAATTCTACGATACGAAAAAATGCTATACGAAAATAAACGCATTCCACGATGTAAAAGTTCCTTGTCGAAGGAGAAATACTGGAAGTGGCACTGCAGATAAGAGCCTTATTCGAGGCTCGTAGGGTTGAGGGTGAAGGGCAGAATAGCATCGGAGATCGAAAACGTCTCGGTGAGCTGTGGCGAAACGTTATCGAGCTGCGTTACTCCGAATTAAAGGGGTATGGTTGAAGGCCTAGGGGTCGTGGTCGAGACCACGCCTTGTTCACTGTCTCTCCGTCTCTTTCCCCCAGGCTACCTCTCGCTCGCTCCCTCTTCATTTTTCCCCATAGCCCCGTCTTCCTCACTTCCTCTCGTTCTTTCGCTCCACCGCGTGGACCAAAAAGCGGCCGAGGCCGAGGCAGCTTGTAAACGTCTCGAAACGCATATAAAACTCTCGGCTCCTACGGCGGCCTTTTTTCCTCTCCTTTTCCATTCCTTCCTTTCTTCAGCCTCGTCTTCCGCAGATTCGTCCTGCCTCGAAAGGCAGTCCCCGGGTCACACTGGTTTAGCTGCCGGGTTTAGTTCGTTTGGCAGAAAGCGTGGGTCGTTCATCGCCACTTCGAAACGGCACTCGCCGACAAAATGGCGTGATCGAATGCCTGTCCTCTGATTGACATTCCACGCTTTTGGACCTTTTCGCCCGAAACCCAGCTCGACACTCGGCTCCGAGTCCTCCGACTTTCGCCCGACTCGCTTTCGTTACGCAATCCGAAAAATTCGCCTCGAGTTTCGTCGAGGCGCGCAAAAACCCAGCCGCGGCCTCGACTCTCGGCATTTTTACGATATTTTGCAAATGCAGGAACGATCGGGTTTGCCGAATTTTACCGAACCTTGCCAAACATCGCGTAACCTGCCGATCGAAAGAGGCAACAAGTCGCGGCGTTTTTTGCTGGACGAAACGAGTTTCGGCCGGAGTCGAAAGGTTTTCGAAAATCGGCTGGGTATTCTTTCGCGTAATTAGTGTGAAAAAGTTCCGCGTGGGTAAGGAGAAAACGAATTTTTCCACCCATTTATTGACGCTTATCTGCTTACACTTGATATTATCGCTCTGAGAAATAGCACACGAACCTCATAACAGTCAATGGCTAACACAGACGAGTTATGCTAATGAGCATTAGCACGCCTGCCGGAGCACATGCGTCTACATTCAGATCGTGAATATTCATAATGCCCACTATGACATTGCATCACTCGATCGTTCGCAATCTTGCTCTTACGCGTTTGAAGAAATAGTACGTTGCAATCTTTTCCCCAAAGCGGAAAAATTGTCGATTCCTGATCGAGCCTATTCTTCTTTTTCAAAAGCGCAAATTCCCGGGCATCAAGAGACTTCATTTTTCGTACTTTTGTTTTTTCGAACAGATTCTGTAGCAAAGAATAATCACAATAGCGCTTTTTGCTCGTGCGAATTCGGGTTTTGCGAACACCAGAAAACCAAAATCTTCTTGACTGAAGAGATTTCTTGGATTTATAGTGCAATGAATTAATTTTTACCGCGGTTTTCGCGATCGCGGGATGGAAAATGGGACAATTTGTTTGTGAAAAATTAATGCATTCATTGTCT
This sequence comes from Zelostemma sp. ZL-2020, assembly GCA_022816865.1. Lineage (NCBI taxonomy): Eukaryota > Metazoa > Arthropoda > Insecta > Hymenoptera > Platygastridae > Zelostemma > Zelostemma sp. ZL-2020. Next base: position 3,518 of record JABFQM010002796.1, read on the forward strand.
GAAGCTAATTGTAATTTAGGCAAAAATAGAAAATGTTGCATTTTGCCCTCAATTCAGCTCATAAAATATCAATTCTCTTTCCGTTTCTCCGAGTATTAATTGTGCATGGTACTTGAAATATTCGGTAAATTGGAATCGATGAAAAGAAAAGTGAGGGCGAGCATTTTAATATTTCAATAAAGCAGAGCAAAACTAATTAACCAAAATCGATCGTATAATATTTTCGTCATGTTTGCTCGTCTCGCATCATAAAAATGCACGTCTCATCAATGCTTTTCTCGCACACTTTGTATTCCCCGTAAAATTTCGTCACTTGAGATCGCACTTACGCTCGCATATTTTTTTCAATCGCATCATTGCACTGTCATCTCAAATGACATCAGCCGAAAGAAAAGAGCATTAAATCTGCCAAAAGATCAACGGTAAAAACACAAAAACTCGATACTGTAGCGGCGGAAATTCTCCCTGAAACCGAACGCCAATTCTACGATTTTCCATCTCTCCATTAATTTTCAACGATCGCTTTATTAACCTTAATTACAGAACACTTGACGCAATCAGAATTGCAAGCACTCGAATCTTCCGTGGGTTCATTCTGGTATAACGCTTCAATTTCCGGAACCAACAAACCGACCGCCATCTTTACGCACTTGTTCTCTTGCAAGGTTAATGCAAAGCAAAGTGAGCGAAAGGAAACAATTGCTCTCCACTTAAAAATTGCTCGAGAATGGAATTTCCACAGTCGCAAATTATCCCGTGAAATACTTTTCAACTTTCGGGCGGTTCATTAATACCGCGATACGTCGTCCGCGTTCTATCAAAAGTTACTCCGCAAACTTTCTCACAGCGATTCCTCGCGTACGAGAGAAAACTTTGTTAATTCTAAAGATAACGCGGAGGCATAACACGGCGGAGCCTAAAATTAGAATAGCCTTTTTATCCTTCAATACCGGAGCGCGGAGTACGAGGTGCGCACCTGGAGATGTTCCAAAAGACATTTATATGTTCGCTCGTGAATCGCCGCAAACAAGGTCGCCTCGGGATAAAAACTTATTTTCGGGAAATGCATGAGCAGCCGAGATTACGGCGATTAAAAATGAATCGCGATACAGAAAGCCGAATTCTAACCGTTCCTTGTTCTTCTCGAGAGATTTACGATCGATAATTCGTTTTTATGGACACGCGATTTAAATATAAATGCAGCATTCGCGCTCGAGTTCTTTTTTCGAGGATGAAATATTACGACCGGGGTATTGTCGTTATAACGATGTGTTTTCAGGACAGAAAATGTCCTTCGAACTTCAAGTGCGCAGAAAGGAGCTAAAACCATAAGCCGATCAGCGTCGCTGTGACGCATCGTTCGCATGTTCCGCGGAGGATCATAAGCCAATAAAGCAAAGGGGGAAATCGCTTAACCGGAGCATAACAGTACACAATGCTTGTGATTGTTTAATTGGCTTACGAGACCTTGCCTACGAGCATTATCCTTCGATCCTTTCGTAATTCCAGTAGTCGCAGTAGAACATTTTTACATTCACCTTCATCCAAATCCAATTTCGGCAAAAGATTAAAATCGAAGCTCGCGTGTCGAAACTTTGTAAAGTAAAGAATGACCTTTCGCAGCGATAAAGTTCTGAAATGAAAGAAGCAGAAAAGTTTCCCTTCCGCGGCTCAAGACAAAGTCGAAACGTGTGATTTTGGAGCGAAGCAGTTCCTTAGAAAGAAAGGCCCGTTAGCACGTGACGCCGTGGGCCTCGCTTGGGTCTGAAACAAGGACTATCCCGGTCGCTACAGTGCGAGCATGAGCGAGTAGAGGAAGTCGGGAATGTGGGGCGGTGATGGGCCGCTTCCGGTAGTCCCTGTGCATTCGCCAAGCCAAGCTAGTCAGTCAGACTGTCGGACGGTAAACCGCAGACGGCCCGTGTGTCTCATCATTCTATTAAGCGTCGGCGTAGCGACGACTCTACGTGCAAAACGGAACACGACTTCCGGATTATCGAATGAAACGAAGTTTCCTCAGCTTCGTTGAGCGTACTTGATATCCCTTTCAATAAAGATCGAAATTCCTCGAATAAAACACATCGACATCCGAGTAATCTCTTCGCGGTTTGCACGGTAAAACGGTTGCTCGTCACGAAACGAGGTTTCGATGTAAATAGGCCGGCATTGTCACCGAATAAAAGCTTGCTCGTCGCGTAATTATAAAAATACGAGAAAAAATGGGAGCGAGGGAAGCAAAAGAAAGCACAAAGAGGCAAGAAGGATCTCGAGGCTTTCAAGCGGCAAGACTGGAACGAGTGCGTCTCATTGCACGACGAGGTCACGTGAACGTGAGGTCACTTAACTCTCCTCCTCGTCCTCCTTCTCTCTTGTTTTATTTCGAATCTGCCGCGCGAACAAGAAGAAAATGATGAAAGGAGGAAGAGAGAGAAAGAGAGGAACGTGACGGAGTGAAGAAGAGAGAGAGGCTGGCGTCCTTTTCTTGGTCATGTATACCCATATCGAAAGCCGATACACGACTCAGTGGAGAAGGACAGAATAGAACGGAATGACGAATGGAGCGGGACGATAAATCGAGTCAGGCTTGCGCCAGAGAAGGACGCGAGAACTGAAGGAAGACAGCCCCTTTTCTTCGGCGCGCGCTCCCTCCCGTTTCTTATGTTTTCGTTTGAAATCTTTCCGTCTTCATTTATCTGTCAGTTCTTCTCATTAACGATATCAAACGAGTTCCCACGAGCCAAAGAGGGCGAAAACAACGGAGGAAGAGAGAGACGGAGACGAAAGGACTGAGTCATAGGAGCGTAACAATGGCTCTTCGTGTCCCTTGACCAAACCGAGCAACTAAATAATCTTCAGTCCGCGAACTTTTCCGGGGCTTGCTGCCGGGTAATGAATCCTTTGGAAACACTTCTGAAAAGTGTTGCTGGCGACACGGATCTTCGCGGGCTGGAAATACTCGAGGCGAAGTAAAAAGTATACCTCGTTCTACAAATTTGTCTTCTGTAATTAATGAATGATGATTCGATCGTGTCGTTCGTCGTCGAGGTGGGAAAAATTGTTTCTACCGCAGCCAAAACAAGAGGAGCTTTTGCCAAAAAAAACGTAGTCAATTACGACAGATTCAGCTTCTTTTTAGCCTCAAAACCCTGTAGAATTGGGAATGTCTGCGCATTTCCAGGCCGAAAATTTCGACTCAGGAAGTTTTTTCGCAAAGAACGAGATCTTGGATGAATAGTAAAGGCATAACGTTGAAAAGAAAGTTTTATTCCGAGACCGAAATCGCATTATTTTTTAGAAACTTTCTGGTAAGAATCTAAGATTCGGAATGCAATTAAAGATCGCAATCTTCGTTTAATTAAATTGTTACGTATACGCGGTGAAATTTCACTCGCCAAGGTAACGATGAATCAAAAATGTAAAATTCTGATACCACTTTATCGTAAATAGAAACTATTTGTTCTCGATAATTGAACTTTCTTATCGTTATTCCGATAATAAAACGTGCAGTACACTTATAAACCGTAGATTAAGTTTTGCCACGTGTAGAAAATCTTCAATTTAAAACTGTCAAACGTCATAATCGAAAGTTACCGCGAACGTACTTGATGCTATCATCAAACGAAATTTGCATTGTAATTAAAACGTATGTTAAATTACATTACGTATACGGCTGTTCGTTAATTACGCTGGGGTTTCGTAGATGCCGGTTACTCTTTCAGACACTCGCGGTGCTTAAATCAACAAATGAGCTGTACCTACTGAATATCTCAACGCGTCTTGATAAAAAAACCCCATGCTTGAGGTTGCCGCTAAATTTCTCTGTTACTTTGCAGGTAACCAAGAGAAACGTGTTCATTTTTATAGTGAATTCATTATTTCCGCAGGTGTCCAGTGTCACGTGAAATAAAGCCACCTTGTCTCCATAGGAAGTCATATTTTCAACGACAATGAGCTTACAGTTCGAGAAAAAAGCAACGTCGGGTCACAATTGAATTAATCTTCGACGTGAAATTATTCAAAGCGACATTGTAATGCCTTTGCTTACTTTGTTCATTCTCCGGCGTTTTCCTGCGAATTCGAATCGTGCTTCGGAATATTTCCGCACCTTACAGCAACGGGATAAAATATTCGATGTAGTGCAGCGTGTACTTTTACCCCGAACCCTTAATAACGACCGATTTCCGGAGCAGCATCGAATCTCTGATAAGACGCTCCAGTTATTAAAGGGGGCCAAAATCGGGTTGTCATTTCCAATGATCAATTGCACATATTTTAGGGGCACCTTAGGGCAAAGAGTGACGTTTCTGGTGGACGCCTTTTGCAATCTGCATAACAGATGGCGCATTTACGAATACGTTTCAACCTTGCATTGTCCGCTACCACATTCATCGAATTCGATATTCCTTTTCGTCGAAAAGTTTTTCTGCGCAGGAAAAGAAGCGATTCCCATTGCAAAAGAAGCTGATGCAGTTTGCGAAATATCGCGAGCTCTCGCGCAAGATATTGTATGTGCGTTGATGAAGAGTGAATGAAAAGTGTCTTCGAGCGATTTGTCAAAAGCAAGCGAGTAAAACGAATATGCGTCGAGCTCCTGACGCTATAATAAATTCATTTGCTAAACATGCAGACGTCGATGTACGTGTGCGGCACGCATATCGTCGCACACTTCGCGTATCGCAAGACTTTACGTAACGCCCCTGATTGGTACGCTTCGCCAGCGCGGGTATAAATGCTTGTTCTGAATGTGCATTCGGCTAGACAGCGAAAGAAATATTTTAACACTGTATCACGTCAGTTTCTTTTCCCGAACAACTGTTTCGTTTGATGGATCTATCTGGTAACGAGCATCGACAAATTATTATGCCTTCACCGATGCTTCGTGGTTTACTTCGTGTATTGTAAAACTCGTAGATTTATATATTTTTAAACCCTGAAAACTCCCTGATTTTTTCATGAATTGTGAACGATTGAAAAGTCGAGGAAACGCGATGCGAAAGCATCGAAATCGCGAACTTTTCCGCATCTGCAACGATAACGTTATCACGACAAATTGTTATCCGTATCTCGAATGCCGGTTATGCGAGACTGCGCAACGTTAAGGCTTGTCGTTATTGGCCGAAAATCGGGAACGGCCTTGTAGATTTATAACACCAACACAATTTCATTACTCTTTGTTCACGGTAACGTGCGCAATTGCTCCTCCGGACTTATCGTCTTGAATAATTTTGCATTTCAACTTATCGCGCATTGTCGATGCGGACAATTGATCGGAAAACAAAAATAGCGATTGAATTCTCGCTTAAGTATTTTTTTCGTCACGAATTTTGAAGACGCCGCGAGTCCAATTATTTCGCGAAATATCGGATATGAAATTGTAATTATTCTCATTTTATTTGTCAAGAACGAATTCGAGTGAATGAGTAAACGGTTGAAAGTGACAAATAATGTTTTTCCAATCAAATAATACGAAGCGGAGTAATAAACGTCGAATGAGTAACTGATAATCTTTCATTCGTTCTATTTTTGTAAATGCTTTTGAAAACACTAACATTAAAAGTGGCCTTGAATAAGAACTTGCGCATGAAAATTCATTTCAGTCTATTCATCGCATTCCGCATACACTATTATCTTCTTTCTTCCAGTCGAGATTAATTGTAATTTCAAAATTATGCATTCATGCTAATGCATAGCCGGCGTTATTGGGACATTTCACAATACTTTAACGCGAGAATTTCTTCCAACGATTACAACTTGCTTACGGTAATAGAAATGTAAAGTAAAGTAATCTCAATCATTACGCATGTTTCGCTAAATTGCATGGCAGTTTTGCCGGACTTTTTAGCCGTAGAAATGTCGCCTTTTTCGAAATTTTGCACATGGATACGCAAAGTAAACGAGGCCAAATTGCAGATGCGGCAAACGTGACAATCAGCAAAATCTTACATAACAAAAAGTCTTTATTTCCAGGCCCAGAACCATTAAACTTCCCAAACAAAAATAACTCTTTTCTCGTTCATTTTAACAACTCGAGTATTTTCAAATTCGGTGAAAAATCATCAGATCTTCATAGAAACCAGGGAAATTGCGAATAGGAAATGAAACCAATGAAGAAAGCATTTGTTACCATGACGGAAAACACGCGCGACTAATGAAAAAGTGCCAATGTGCCAAGAAAAAAAGTTAAGATCGGGAAGCAGGCTGAGAAAGGTCTAAGCGCGAGAGTCAATAAAATCCTTGCCTCGTCGAAATCCAAGCGTTTCAGTCGCGACTTGCGACGTATATCGTGCGCCCAGCGGTTCTCATCGCGCGCGGTGAAAGCGAGAGAGAAAAAAGAGAAAGACGAGAGCATGGAGAAGACAACGAGGGAAAGTAAGAGCGACGTGTCGTAGGATTATCGCTGGGAACGAGGGAGAGAGACGGAGCAAGGAAGAAAGAGAGAGGACGGACGATCGGTGAGAGAGTGAGTCGGATCGACGCTGCGAGGGGGAACAAACGAATCGAGATAGAGCCGCAAGAGGCTAGAGAGAAAGAGAGGAGGCGAGCAAAAAAAGGATGGATAGCATGTAATGCGAGAGAGTGCTGGTAAAAGCGCCGAAGGCCTCGCGCACTCGGGAGTTGGCTATAGCCGTTGTGAATATTATACAGGTATACGAGTTTCAAACTTGGGACGAAAAATTGAAAAATCGCCTCTACGCGTCGAGCGCGCTCTTGAAAAACCTTGCGCTGCTTGCAACCGTTTTCATCTCGATGCAATATTCATCGTCTGCCGTCTGTTTTCGCACGCGATTGAAAATTATGCAATGCTTCGCATAAATCGGTTTCCATTTCAGATCGACGAAAAGTGCTGATCTACTCGTCATATTTAGAGTCTTCTATATTTTACTATGCGATAATCGATGAGTATCGTCTTATTAAAATTTCGGCCCATTTTTACGAACGGACATAAAAATTTACCGTCTCACTTAAGCTCGAACGAGCAAGCAAATTAATATTTTATCGGCGAGGAGTAGAATGTGATAAGCAGCAGTAATTTTTAATGTTTCCGTTTGGTGTCTCTGCTTCCACGTCGATTTATATACAATTATAATTCGAACGTTCGAAAAATAATTTCGATTCAAGAACACTTTGTTTATAATGATTGTCACCAATGAAAACGATGCTTGAGGTTTTCAATTTTCGAAACTCTCATCTATACCACGCAATTTTGCATTTAAAACCACAAGTCTTTCGAAAAGAATCACGTAGAAAAATTCTAATACTACGAAAATACGTGACCGTATAATCGTACACATTATCTATGAGGTTGAATGAAAGACGTCAAGAGCAGGAGAGCATGACTGCGCGACCCAATAAGAAAGGTTTCATGCCCGAATAGAAGACCTATAAAAAGTCGTGTGTCTAATACTGATACAAAGACGTCGATATGAAACAGAAGTACTAAAAGAAATCGCACATATTTGCTCAAAATTGACAAAAGAATGCCGGAAGAGTCTCCTCGATGAATCGCGGAATACTTCGCGTTGGCCTCTCGACAATGTGGATAAAGTAAAAGGAGGTAGCGAGGAAACAACGATAATGAGGAACGAAAGTACAAACGGGGCTAGAAATAACGAAGGACTAATAGGTAGGAAGTTGAGAAATAAATGAGCAAATTGGGAGTGGAAAGGGGAAAGTGGAAGAGGGCAAGACGCAGTTGCTTATCGTTAACAGGTTGTAAAGACTACGAAGCGATATCCCGATAATCACGAATGATTATCCACGAAAAGCCATGCAAACCGCTCCGCAAAAGTCTCGAATAATAATCGATAATGACTTCGGATTCTCCAATCTCCGACTTCTCTCGAGTGGCATTCGAAGTACCTCGAGCGTATTTCATCTTCTTTCGTTCTTAGATCCATTAGAGTTCGTCTGCCCCAGGCGAAGATCCCGGGATATCGTTCTCTGTACCAAAGCGATCAAAGTCGACGGCCGAAAATTAATCTGGCCTCGATCAATCCTGAGCACGTGAACCAGAAAAAAGTCTTGTCCGTCGACTGGAATCCGATGGTGTCGCAGGTGCATCCCCTTAAAGAAGAACGTATGAAGAGCGCGCGAAAATGGAAAAAAAGAATCGAGAATAAAGAGGTTTCGCGGTATAAATAACAAACGCACTTTGGCGTCAGGATGCTTTTGGTCAGGATCCAAAGTAAACCTCAGGCGTGGTGCTGCAGGTGCATCGTAGCAGGGGACGTAAAATACGATGGGAATAAAAAAGGATCGGGAGTACGAATAAATGAAGAGCGGAATAGCGTGAGATGGGGCCAATAATAACCAGCTCTCGGTGCTCGCGCGCGCAGAGGAAGCCGGACCCGAAGGGGGAGGAAGAGGAGGCCGAGAACGAGAGAAAGAGAAAGCCCGAGGAAACGAACGATTCCGTTGTCAGTAACACTCTCCGTAGAATTCATACGACGCCGAGCGTCGACGTCGGATCGATACGGCTCTCGGCGTAGTGGGCGAGGGCGGGGGTGGCGTTGGAATAAGGGGGGCGCCTTGACGGGGGTGTTGCCATGACGACGGAATTACCGTCGACGGGGTGGGTGCTGTTTCTACACTCTCCATCTATTCTCTTGCCCTTTCAACTCGTTTATCTCATAGGTCTTTCCTCGTCGCTCCCGCTGCGCCCGAATTGTACTCCAATTTCGTAACGCTGACGCCGCTGTACTTTCGGCCGCGATGAGGACTGGTAGCGTATATTATACGTTCGGGGGGCACAACTCGGCTCTGGGGGACTTTCTCTTCTCTGTTTTTTTTTCGAAAAGCGAGACCCGAAGGTCGCCGCGGCTGGGATCGTTCGGGAAACTGGTAAAAATAAGTCGCCAGACGCCGGCACTACCAGGGAAACAAGAGAAAAGGAAGACGCGGAAAACGCCCGGGGTGGCGGTTTTTGGTGGCTTCGTTCCGGGGGATTCTTCCGGGGCCGCTCGCTCGGCGATTCTTCCTCGTGGAAAATCGGCGTAAATGTTTTTTTCGCTTGGCGAACGCGTTATTTGCGTCTAAAGATTACGCCGATGACGATAAGATAAGGATTTCATCGTGTCTGATCGAAAGCGCAAACAGAAATGAAAATCCTCGGCCTCGATAAGTTTGCAGAAGTCTTCGAATCTTGTTTTCCAGAAAGATTCCGAAGACAATTCGAACCTTTGTAAGCCGTTTCGGTTTCCGGGGCTTCCTTATTTTACGACACAAACCAGTTGAGTTTCGTAGAAGTTGGGAAAGCGGGATGCGTTCATCAAAACCTCCATCATTCTTTCGCTTTCACGATCATTCTCAACCTTCACGGATCTTCCTTTACATTTTCCGGCGGCGTCCATCTCGAAAATGACGTTCGTCGAGTGGCAAAAGAGAATTCAACGAAGGAGCGAATCTCGGAACCGAACACTGTCGCATTTTCTATTTTCCGCTGGTTGAAACATTGACAAATCCGCTTTTAAATCGAGACGGCTTTTAATGTGGAACAGATTCTGGCGCGTATTTTTAGAAAAGTATAAGTGTATTCCCCGACAGATTTGGTTTCAGGTCAATCGCGCATCGCGAATGAGCGAGCCGTTTTTCCAAGATAAAGTTCCGAGATGTATCCCCGCGACGTGACGGTATTACGCAATACAAAAGAACTCGACGAAACGAAGACGCTTTAAAAATTAAAGTCGCTACGGACGCGCAAATAACTTGGGTAAAATAATCGAGAACGAAAGTTCAAGAAAACATCTTCGTACACAAAGACGGTGCAAATTCTACGTTCGAAAAGTGCGTCACAAAGGAATGAGCTGTGAAATATAGTAGCGGTGAGTAATTCTCCGATGAGAAGCCGAAGACGGCTCGGCGAAAGCGTCCACTCGGCTCGAGCGTGGCCACGAACCTGCGCAGTGGCGGTACGCGATCCGACCAACTCCGCGCAGCGAAAAACCGCTATTTTGTAACTCGCCTCCTAATTGCGATAAAGACATGATTCTTTTTGCGCTAGATTCCTTACCATTTCGCAGTCTTAACTTTTAAATTACAAGTAATTAGCGCTAACGGTTCCGGAGCTAGAGCGTTTTCTTCTTTGGGCATTCGAGGCGAGCGCGTAATGGCAAATCAGCAATTATTTCGATTGTTATCAGTCCATAGACCTTAGAACTCATACATATCGAGGTGACATCGCCATTTCCTTCAGAGGATGAAAAAATTTGGGCGAAAATGCACCAG
>JABFQM010002797.1:0-13734 GCA_022816865.1 Zelostemma sp. ZL-2020
ATGCAAATTATACAAGAATTCGAATTTGAATTTACTGAAAAATCAGTCATTTGTCCACTGATTAACTTCAGTGCTGACATTCTCCAAGTCTGTTACTGATTCATCAGTGAAAAACGAAAATTTCACTGGTTTTTCAGTGAACATCCACTGTACTGATTTAAACAGTGAAAGTTTCACTGATTCAGTTTAAGAGAGTACGATTGATTCATTCCAAACAACTGAATATTCCAGAGTAACGGTTTTACAATTTTAAATATTAAACGCACTAACCGAAATAAGAATGCGGCCGGAAAGGTACCGGCGTAAAGACCCCAAATATGGCTATAGCAGTAGCAAGGATAAAAAAAACCCTGAGAGCCCAAAAAGCCAGGCTTTTGAAGACAAACTCCCTTCTATTCGATTCTCGAAAACAAGTGACGTCTACATATTTTCCACGACCCAACTTTTACCATAGTGTCGGGCTTGTTTTTCGGGCTATTTTCGATGCCCTACTTTCCATATTTGGGCTTGTTTTTCGTTCCCAAAATGGCATATAATAAAATAAAAAAATTAAAAAATAAATAAAGCCACACAGCTGACTATTATTACCAAACTGTAAAGGGAAATACGCCGTCGCACAGTGGTCTGAATCGACCGAAAAGCTGGCCAAAATTCAAATTGTGAGCGTAAATGTGTGAAAATTAGTTTTTATCAGTTTTTGGGGCCAAGGAATTCGAATCCGGTCTTAAAAATAGCTAAAACAAAATGGCTGATACAAAATGGCGAATTAAATTTGTTAAAAATCGTGCGACTCGAATGAAAATCGGCACAAACGTATTATTTGGAACGAGGAATTCGAATTTAGTGCCGCGAATGTATAAAATGAGTTGATAATGACACACTCACTGTATGGAAAAGGAAACTTCTTAAACAAAACAATTTCTATCAGCGGTTCGGGTATACCATATCAAACTCAAAGTTACCTGTATCGAAAAATTGTGTTATATTTTATTTACAATCATCATAATCATATGATAAAATTATCAAACGTGTATCTGAAAAGTCAACATCACGGTTGATCGGTATCGGATAATTCTGGGTCAATATCTTCTATGTTTGGCGAACATGCCTCAGACGAAACTAACAATTCAAGTACTTTAGAATGAAGGGGTTCACTTGTTTTCGGGCGTTGTTTTTGGAAACTGGATATTACTGGATCAGAAGATACCAGAAGCCTTTTAAAAACATCTTCCATTGCTTGTTCACGTGAACATTTTCTCGCATGCTTTTCGCGATATCTTTTCATATCTTTGTTCCTCGCTTCTTGAGCATCTTCGGACAGGAGTCCGATTGGCAAAGCAAGAGCGTCGATCACGGCGTGTCCATGCATTAAAACAATATGAATAGAAGTAGGCATGGGATACCATTTGTACAGTTGAACATATTTTTCAGCGATTTTCAAGCAAAAGTTTCTGAATTTTTAAACATCTACGTCGAAACCGCACGACATCGTTTGCAAAACAACTTTACAATCCTCTATCAGATCCTCGTCAATTCCAAGTATTTTCGAACTTATCGAAATTTCTCGGAAAAACCGTCGCGCAGTGTTTCCGTCGTTACTTGTTCCAGCTCCTCCTTTTGGAATGTCGATACGCAATCCAAGCTGTTTTTTGAACTGATCTTGAATCTCATGTTTCCTGGCTAAAACTTTTGCCTTTAGATCTGCCGAACGTGCCTGCCATTTGTTTTGGTCTTCATTATCAATATTTTTAAAGGCCAGATGTACAAACCATTCCATAAATCGAATCCATGCATGTAGAGATCCTATACCAAATCGAAGATTATCTTCATCTACTTTTTTTTGTCGCATTAATTCCAAATCATTGAATTCTTTTGATGTTGCTTTGCAAATGTAACATCGCATAGCTGACGAAGTTCCCGTTATGGCATTTTTTACTTTACCGTCAATCATTGTAAAAGCTAACTGGTAAACTATTCTTATATTGCGTGACAATAAAACTGTGTCTAATGGTACGAGACTTTGAATTTGTTTTTCGACATATTCTTTTTCGGCCAGAGTGGAATTTACAGTTTCTTTGAGGAATTGAAGTCGTAACGGCCGACAGAAACGCGGAGACGAAGGCTTTAAATTGTTCCAAATCAAAAGAGTCTCGTTTCCATCAGTTTTTACATACAATCTCAATGGAACGACTGAGGTAAAAAAAGCGTGTGCATCTGAACTGCTGTCATCCTTGAATTTGTGTTTGTACTCCTGTCCAGATGTACCGTCACAGCCCCATTTCAAGAACAAGGTCATATTACTTGTCAAATTTGGATGCAGCAATTCAATCGCTTCTTTCTGAGATGATAGTAATCTACTTGCAGTGTGATCAAGCAAGGTTTGCAATGGAATTTCCGCACTCGTCTCAGAAATAGTCATTTCGGTAGTTGAAGGATAACAACGGTTTTTGGCAGATAGTACTTTTCCATATGCAGGATAGACTGAATCGTGGCGGTTTTCGTTGGTGATCGATCTTGTCAGAAGATAGGTCTCCTTCGTCATGTTTCCGGTTATGATCAAATGTAATGCTATGTCCGCAGATATCTGTTTAAGTGGCTCGTTCAATGACTCTTTGTATGCCTCCTGATATTTAGAAGCCCTTCGTGGACTTGTACACGCTATTTCCTTCAGAACAGTTGATGCTCCCGCAGCTCCAGATGCGCGCAAACTCATTTGCGTGGCGTAAACCAACTCCGGCGTCGTGTATGATGACCTTAATGATTCGGTCTTCCTTCTTTTGCTTCTTTCACTGCTATTCTCAAAGTCTGCCGAATGGCGACCACGACTTACTGATGGTTCATCGTACCTTGACTTTCTAAGCCTTTGATTTGTTTCTATCAAAATCTGAAAATACAAAAAAAATTTGATAACATATGTTTGCCAAACGGAAGTTCGTTGAATGAGATACCAAAAAAACCTACAGAAGAAAGTTTTATGTGCAAAAATTTCGAATTAGATTTTACATAGTTTGTTAATGCCATGTTTGTTAAAAAAATGCCTGACATCAGATTTTACGTCGTAAAAGACGATTGATCTTACTGAAGCGTTGAGATAGTAGTAAGATTTGATTTGAACTTACTGCAATTTTTATTAATGATTTCAGCCATTGTTCGTTCTTCTTGGAAAATCGATCGTATGACCTGTGAGCATTTTTCCATTCAACTTCGAACTGCGAAAGCAAATTTATTACTCTCGGTCGTTCATCTGGATGGATGACAAATGGATCTATTTCCTTAAGTAAAGATATTTTTTGTTCCAAAATTGTGAGCTTTTCTTCATAGCTCGACCTGGAATTTGTTCTAAGTGCATCGAAAATTTCTCTCCGAGTGCACTGTATTTCAGAATGTTGCGACCCTGCGACAAATGCTCATTGAGTTGTCTGAGTAATGAAAGCCATATGAAATTGAGAAAAAAAAATCTTTTCCATCATGAATATACTGGGAGCGATATGAAGAAGAAAAAAACCATTTGTGACTTGACGAAAAAATTCAAAACAAAAGAAGGGGCAAAAAGTTACATCTATTTTTTGCTCAATCTTGATGACTAGACATTCATCCACAAAAATTCATCGACACTATGAGCAAAGGACACCAATAAAACAAGTTTAACACAGTTTTCATAACGTATTTGAAAATTCCACATTTTAGGATAGCAGAATTTCGAAGTTGCGACAAATACATATCACGTATAATTATTTAACGAACAACATTTCAAATTAACATACATACCAACCACATCAGTTCCCATGTCGTGATTTTCAAATCGAGCTACTATGTAAAGAGTTATAATACTTTTGACCGAGCTCGAATTTTCATGTTTTCGGATATTTTGCAAAACAATGAAAACAATTGAGTTTCGGATGCTGTAGAAGGCCCCGTAGGTATGATGAAGCTCTACATTACCAGCGTGTACTAAAGAAATACGTTCCTATGTGCAATATTGCATTTGAAAAAAAAAAAAAAAATGTTGGATTTTTCATTTTTGGCCAGCTTTTCGGTCGATTTAGACCACTGTGCGTCGGTTCAATACTCCCAGAATGTGTAACAATTTATAAATACAATACGGATAGGAACTCTCACCTTGTCATTCTTGCAGAACTATAACTGGTCTTGTGAAGCACAAAACTTCGAAGTGTCAATGTTAGAATTATATGCTACACATCCGTGACTAACAGAGCCAGTAACGAAAGCTGATTTCTGTTACTGTCTACACGGAAAGAAAACGCTTAGCTGATGTTGTGTACCCTGCATATGCTTTTATCTCTACCGTAGAATTCCGTAGTCGTACGTTCAATTCTCTTATCGCTGTCTTGCGACTTTGTGTATAATGTGCAATAAATTCAGCAAATCTTTTTCAGAGGAATATATTTGCATTCGTATAGATCTATTGTTTCCGTTGATTGGAACCGCATCATTGCGAAAACTTTTTCAATAGAGGTAAAAACGTCGAACATTGAACGTTTTAGTGTACATAATTCGTAATGTTGGATAACTTTTGTTTTGATAATTTTTCATATTCTTGAAAATTGACTTGCGAATAAATGAAAAAATATAAAATGGAACTAGAATTCTCACGACGAATCTCGCATCATTTTATTCCCTCGATTCTATCGAAGAGAAAAAAAGCTGGTTAATTGTCGCGACGCTTTACGAAAAGCGTCGCTAAAAATACCGCTCCCAGATGCCCGTAAAGTTAAATCACGGTAGGCTTTCGTGGCTTTCGTGGACTACGTGAAATTCTTGCAGACGAGCAAGGATTTCCGGAGCAACAACACGGGAACGCCGCCGCCGATAGGGTGAAGGCAGAGCAGCGCGTCGCCGCCGCCTTCGACGTCGCCGTGGGACATGGCCGCGGAACTCACGCGGTTATCTTCCTGGTATATGTACAATTATAACAGCATGTACGGGATCGGACAGCAGGCTCCGATTTCCCCGCACCAATCGCATTCGCCGCTGGCTCCGTACAGTCCGGAAACGCAGACGGAAGCGCTGGATTTGGGATTAAGGTGACTTGGAAAACAAGAATCCTGGAGACTTATTTTTCGTTCGGTTTTATTTTTCAGTGTCGAAAAACTTCGAACTTTTCAAGTCAATTTTTGTGTCAAACTTTTCAAATCACACATAAGAAGCGATAAAAAATAATTTTTTGTTACCTCAACGCAACTTTTTACAAACCACCCCAAAGATTTTTGTAAACATATCGACATGGATTACCAAAAAGAATACTTCCCCGCTGGATTCATTCTCGAGTGTTTGGGACAATTAAAGTCCCTAGAAAACTCGGGACTGTTTGACATAGTGCCTATTACCCGGAATTCGGTAGGAGGGTATTCACTTTCCAATGCATGGTGTTTTCGTAACTTATGCGAGGCTTTACTGCACAAGGTGTTAGCCATACTTATCCAAAAAAGTTGATTAGCATTGAATTCTAACGATGGCAATAAAGGCTCTGGGCCGTTGCGTTTGACCCAATCCAAGTACGCAAAGTAGGCTACTTTGATGCCATTATTATCAGCCATATTTTCATTAAGTGTGCGGTCACCATTCACCTGAAAATTCGAAATGAAAAAAGTTTTAAGAGGACATTGCAACCGTAGGAGTCTTCTTGTTACTATCAAAAGATGTAAATTCATAACCAACCTTAACATTAAATTCTTGCACGTAGTAATTATTATACTGACGTATCAAGAAATCGGTCTTTTTTTCATACTTTTTTTCCGACGTGGGTGTCCACCATATCATCCGATCCCCGTTTTTGTCGAAGTGTCTATTGATGCTATCAAATCCATGAGATATTTCATGAGCGACGAGGAAACCCAAAGCACCGTAATTCATGTATTGAGGCCTATCCTCGTGAAGGAACTCACTTCGGAAACTCAGAGCTGGTATACCTGCGAAATCAGAATTGAGAGTTGTGAAGCTGAGTTTATGATCCTAGAATCTGAGTCATCTTCACGAATTTGTAGTATGTTGTTGTACTTTGCAGTAGTAAGGGTATGTTAGAGAAAAAGCGAAAATATATCAAACTTCTACGCGTTCTATGAAATCATAAACAATTGATCCACCATGTTGAAGACGCTTACCTATGACATTCCACTGTGGCGAATAATACGGAGAGTACCTAAGACCGTATATATACAGCCATAATTCAGGATAATTTCCCGTCAATTGCATCTCGTCAACAAACTCCCTAGCCCATTCCCGGGCATTTATGATGTTCTGTACGAAGTTATCCTCGGATACATCGAATTTTTCGTAAGTTTTCTGCATTTCTAAATCGTTCAGAGCTACGTCCAAATAATATAAATGAATTTTCATGTGATTTACTTTTACTCGGGCATTCATCTTAGTTTTGATGTCCATCCAGTCGTTCTATAATAACAAAACGATTGGAGTTGAATCTCATCTATGACCATTAATGTATTCCCGATTCCACACCTCTTTTAGATTTGTCAACACTTAATTCTTTGTTGCATCTACTATTTCTTGGGCCTTTTTTTTGCACCTTCATGGAAGTTATTTTCCATGTACAGAGCGAAACTGCTTTTTGGGAAATATTCGATGAAAGCGTTGATGCAACTATGTGACATTATGTTACGTTCAGTTTTTCTGTTGATATTATTCGGACAGACGTTGAGCTTCCCTATAGCTGAGTTGATAGCACTCAATTCGTGTAACAATAGACTGTTTACTAGAACGCGTTTCGGAGTATCTCTCAAGAGACTGTTCAATTTCGTAAAATACAATGGCGATCTTATTATCACAAGATCGTCATCATTCATATTGAGATAGTTCAGTACACGCAGATTTTCGAAGAATTCTTGCCAGGGGAGCGACGCGTACCTCTTACTCAGGTCTGCCATCTTCAATGTCTGGTACTGTGTTTTTCGGACTACGGCTCTTCGAAACTGTTGGGATAACTGTTAAAAATGTGTAAGTATTATTCCCTGTGTATCGGAAAACCAAAAACGAATACTTGCATCAGCAACGCTTTTAAGGAATTTCATAGATTTTCCTAGCTCCTTTTTAGCACGAGTTTCATCAGCTCCCATACCTACGGCTATTTCCACCATCACTTTCGCTTCATCATTCCCTGTCGAAAACATCACATCCGGTTGTTGGAACTGGAAATGGACATAGTACTACGTTGCAATTTTGATCAACATCCTCTTGTTGGAATTCCAATTCACTTGTTCTGTTGCTTATTTATAGCGCCTAACTTGAAATCAAGGAACTTTCATCCCTATTGGGAATTTTCTGGCCTTGAAATATACGTAAATTGGAATTTTCCTTACATTAGATATAGATTAACATGGCGACAACGTATCACTGTTTTCGACGTACGTATAAAACTTTCTTAGAGGTGTTTTTTTCATCGGGGATGACTCCGTACGACGATAAGGATTTTAAAATATTCATGTTGAAGGCATTCTCATCCCAGGAGTCTCCGACGAGCACTGGCCAGCCGCCAAGCTTTCGTAGGTAATCGTTGATACTGATCCCTACTGTGTTGACCACTGGCCGACCGACAAGCTGTCGTAGGTAATCCTTCAAAGTATTGAACAGTTTGTAGGCAGGACGACTCGCTGTAAGGATAAAAATGGAAAAAATTCGAAAACGTTCTTCATATCTCGATATTACTTACTAAATTGCATGCAGGATCGATAAAACTGTTTCGAAAGTTGGAGGGGTTTAAACTCCTGCGCTCTACTTGGTTTTTCAAGAACTTTTCTCAGACGGTCATTTCGTTGTATTATCTGCGTGGAGGAACAATCAGTTGCTACGTCGCCGACCGGAATTGTCGTAGATGTTAAGTGACCTCCGCAGGCAAAAGCGTAGAAATTTTCGCAAGGCTTGACGCTCTTGTCCATGTTCTTAATTATTCTTGATGCTGCAACGAGTAGAAGTCGAGTAACTTCATGCTAATGTTCAGACAAATGATATTTTACAATCGAAGAAGGAGTTGAGTGAAGTTAATCACCTGTTTTATTGCACTCGTCGCTCCGACAAATTGCTTTGGGTAAAACAGGCGGTACCGGTGCTTCATCTATATGAAATTTTTTCAGTTTATTGTTACTATTTTCCAATATCGCGTAAAGTGATTCAAGGAAAACCAATTCTGTTGCGGACGTTCCATCGTCAGTTTCTTGTATCATTTCTCAGGAGAGAATATCTATATCTCGAATCATGTGTATGAAAGATCGTTTAAACTTACGGCTTTCTGGAAAAAGAGCAATCACGATAAAGCCTATCATCAATTTAACCGATGAAACAACAGCAATTGACAAATCTACCCATAAGCCTTCATTCAGCGATGATCTCTGCTTCGTTCGAGTCCTAAAAACAGAGTACAGAAAAAACGCATTTATCACACATTTCTCATGACCCAGAAATTAATATACTACATGTTGTAGTATTCTGATTGATTCGCGTTTTTTCTTTCAATAATTATGTATTTTCAGATCTCCAAATTCACGAGCTTGAAATGTATGAATTTCATACACCTAACCATTACAAAACTGCTTGGAAAATCGAGTTTTCAGTGAACACCTCAATATTAATTCACTCGCCCAACGCGATTTCCGGAAAATGCAATATATGACGAGTTTAAGAACAAATGGTTACGTTCGCGGAAGTAATTTTGGAATGAAATGAGTTACAAGAAAACATGTACATATTTCTTCACTCAAACGGAACGGATAAAAAGTACGACGTTGATGGATATGACGTTACGTCGGTTGGACGTTCCCAAAATGTGTAACAATTCATAAATACAATCCGGATAGAAACTCTCACCCTGTCATTTTTGCAGGACGATAACGGGTCTTGTAAAGCACAAAACTTCGGAGTGTCGATGTTAGAATTATCCGCTACACATCCGTGACTAACGGAGCCAGTAACGAGAGCTGATTTTTTTTACTGCCTACACGGAAAGAAAACGCTAGCTGATGTTATATACCCTGCATATGCTTTATCTCTATCATAGAATTGCGTGGAAGTACGTTTTTTTCTCTTACCGCTGTCTAATAACTTTGTATATTATGTGCTATGATATCATCGAATCTTTTTCAAAAAAATATATTTGCATTTGTAAAGATCTATTGTTTCTGCTGATTCGAACGGCATCATTGCAAAACCTCTTCAATAGAGGTAAAAACGTGACGATGCTTTCTCAGCAAAGTGATTATTTCATTGTTTTCCATCGGGCGACAATAAGCGTGGTTCAAATTTACAACCCTCTAAAATGCCGCCGTACGTGCGCGAAAATATGTTTACCCGGAAATATTGCAATAAATTCCGCAAATTTTTTTCAAAGGAATATATTAGCATTTGTTTTGATCTATTGTTTCTGTCGATATGAACCGCATCATTGTAAAAACATTTTCAATAGAGGTAAAAACGTGACGATGCTTCCTCGGCAAAGTAGTTCGTTCATTGTTTTCCATCGAGTGACAATAAGCGTGGTTTGAATTTACAGCCCTTTAAAATGACGCCGTACGTGCTTGAAAATATGTTTACCAGGAGATATTGCAATAAATTCTGCAAATCTTTCTCAAAGAGATATTTTTGCATTTGTATAGATGTCCCCGCTTAAATCAAACAAGATGAATCATTACAAATTCCACTTTTCATGTAACCCATGGAACTTAAAATCCAGTTCATAACCTGTAAACGACTCTTCCGTAACACACATGCGAAAAGCGCTATTTTTTACACTCGCGGATAATTTTGTCGCGGCAAAAACTGCGCTTTCCGTGCAATTTTACGAAAACTACGGTGTGTAGCATGTGCGGGATGGATTTGTCGATATTTAATTACGAATGCAGCGACTGATTTAAAAAGGTTCTTATCATTTTGTTTTGTTTTTCGGAGCCCAGCAGAGCCTGGCAATGCTTCCAATGTGGAAAATGTTATGCCTGGAAAAGTTCGTTTACAAGTTTAAATTGATGCAGAGTACAGAAATATTAATATGTTTTGTTCATTAGACTCGTTGAGAAATCACATTCGAGTGGAGTGCTAAAAAGACCCGCAACATGCCTGCGATATTTGCGGAAGAAAATTCAAACACAAATATTGATGGCAATCGCACGCCAAATGCGTGCATCGCATTTAGAGTTGGACGTAAATTATTGTAATTCACACTTCTGAAATTATTAACTTGAAAGTACAAACCAAACAATGTAACGCTTGAATTTCCTTCTTTTCATCAACAATATTGAACCGCGTTACGAAATGTGAGAATCTTGGTTACACTGAATTTACTTTTTTCCCCATACCATTAATTCACTATACATAAAACGTAGTTTGTACGCATACAATTCTTATAAAATGACTCATAAAAATTCTTCGAATGTTCGTGATTCATTGTGATTTGTACGGGAAAAGTTTCACGCACCGTATACATTGAAAACGACATCACAAAGAGAACCACGAACCTGAGATGATCCTGTATTATTGTAGCATTTGCCAACGTACGTTGGTTCAAATGTAATTATGCATTTTCTTACAAATATTAAAATTTATCAATCCATAAAATTCAAAAAACTTGATCAAGCATTTTTTGCGAAAATTTATTATAAGAATAATATTTTTTGAAGAGTAATGCAGAAAACATGTAACTTAACGCGAAGTAAAAAAACTACAAAGCAGAGCAGAAAAGACAATGGTAAAAAAGGAAGTGGTGAAATTAATTGTGTAATGGGCCGAAGGAAATGTTGTGTACCCGGGTGGGCAATAAAGTCTTCGAATAATGGACATTGGTTTTCAAAATCCGCTTATCGAGCACAAAAATGGAAAAACACCATTAGGAATCCAGTAATCTATTACTTGAAAAAAGGAGTCTCCGGGATTCATTTGTGATTGAATTTAGTGAGACATTTTTCGAGAAGAAGACGCTCGCTTCATATCCTTATCTTCTATGGACATAATTCATAATAATATATTTTAAATTTTCCGTCCAGTTGCAGATATTTTCCGAATCTGGCATTTTAGTGATGAGCCTCTTCAATTCATGCATGAGAAGCAGCAAGCAATCCGACACTTGAAGATTTTGTAATTTGAACGGTTGGAATTCTTAGGGTGAAATTGAAAAAACTTCAAGATCGCGCAATTTAAGATACTTCAAATTTGGCAAAAAAGTTGCAAACTCAAACGCTGTTTCTTAAGTAAAAAATAACTCTCCCGATTCTTTTTCTTTTGTGTTAAAATGTAGAATTCTCTTAAGAACAAGTTGCATTTTTCATTCTTGTGGACTTGTCATTCGTTTTTCAATCACTAGCAATTAAGCAGCCGAAAGTACGAATGTCCTAGTAATCGGCATAGGCTTGGCCCAGTGAACGAAGTAGGGAAAATTAAAAAAAAAACAATCAGAAACATATCAAATTAAATTTAGGAGAATTGACTACGAGTTTATACCATCTAATTCCCATTCAAAGTTGTAATTTTCCGAAAAAAATTCACCTTACGCTGGGGACGAACCCAGATCTCTTGCTGTCCGGGCGATTGTTCTACCAACTAAGCTGCGCAAGGCGTACGAACCTCTCTCGGAAAATTACGACTTCAATGACACCTCTCAAATTACCGACAGAGAACAAATTTCTCTTTTATCTTACAATGCCACTGACTCGGCTCCTGAATGGTAATTATGGGAATTTGGTTTGTAATTATGGTTTGAATGGGAATTAGATGGTATAAACTCGTAGTCAATTCTTCTAAATTGTTCTTCAGCCATCAGATAAAAAAGATCTTCAATCTTTAACTTGTGATATCAAATTAAACTCACTCCGATATTTATTGATTTCAAACAAGAAACAACAATAATTACAAAATCGCAGAATAGAAAGAAAACGCGCTACTCATGATTTTTACAATATTATTTTCAAACTGCGAAACGTGAATGCAATTCAGATTGAAAATTACAGTTCACCACATGTGTTGTCTAGAACAACGCATTTTTTTTTCTTACCTCAATACAACTTTTTTGTATATAACCGGAAGCATGACCGTAAAAATATCGACTTAGATTACAAAAAAAAACACTTCTCCGCTGGATTCATTCTCGAGTGTTCTGGACAGTTAAAGTCTCTAAAGAACTCGGCTATGTTCGAAAGGGAGCCTATAACCCGAAATTCGTGAGGTGGGTATAGACTTTTCGATGCACGAAATGCTCGCGCCTCGTGTAAGCCTTTGATACAGAGGAAGTTGGCCATGCTTATCCAAAAAAGTTGATTAGCGTCGAATTCTAACGACGGCAATAAAAGTTCTGGGCCTTTTCGTTTGACCCAATCCAAGCACGACTGGTCATAGACCACTTGTGCTGTAAACATCGAGCTCGGCGTAAAAAGACCCATTTTGTCCCCTTGATGCACAAAATACTAATTACTAAGAAACGTAAACGAACAAGAATCCGGTAAAAACTTTTAGGAATCTTTATTCGGTAAAAAGTTATGTATTATTTTGTCGCGGCGCGCGAGCGCGCGAACGCGTGATTCCATGCAGCGCGCTCAAGCAGCTAACGGCGCGCTTGACAAACCGAGGTTTTTCCTGGTATATTTAAAACAAAACATATGCAACAAACATAAGTGCGACACTTTGAGATTTTGTAATTCAAACGATTGGGAATCTTTGGGTTGAATTAAAGATAGTTTGAGATCGCCCAATTCAACATACTTTGGATTTAGCGAAAAAATCTCAAAGGCAAATGCTGAATTATAAGTGGAAAATAACTGTTCTTATTATTAGCTTTTGTAAAAAATGTAAAATTCTTTTGAAAACAAATTACATTTTTCATTTTTGTAGACTTGTCATAAATTTCTTCATTTTTGGCAATTGAGTAGTCAGAAGCGCGAATGTCCCAGTTATATGAACATGGCTGGCCCAGTAATCGACATAGGCTTGGCCCAGACAACAGTATAAGGAAGATTCACAAAATGAACGATAGAAAATGCATCAAATGAAACTCTCTTCACCATTTATTGATTTTGAAGAAGAAGAAACGAGAATTACAAAATCGGGGAATCAAGAGAGAAAGTGCGCTCCATGAGTTTGTCAGTTATTTGAAATCTGCAAAACACGATAGCGATTTAGATTTAAAATGACGTTTTACCACTTGTGTTGTTTGAAACAACAGATTCTTTTTTTCCTTACCCCAATGCAAATTTGTGGTATTTAAGCGAAAGGATTTTCGAAAACATATTCACTTGAATTACCAAAAAGAACACTTCTCCGCTGGATTCATTTTCCAGTGTTTAGGACAATTGAAGTCCCTAGAGAACTCGGGCATGTTAGAAAGAGAGCCTATAATCCGGAATTCGTGAGGTGGGTATCGACCTCCAGACGCATGAAATGCTCGCGCCTCGTACGAGCCTTTAATGCAAAGGGAGTTAGCCATGCTTATCCAAAAAAGTTGATTAGCGTTGAATTCTAACGACGGCAATAAAGGCTCTGGACCATTCCTTTCGACCCAATCCAAGTACGCAAAGTAGGCTACTTTGATGCCATTATTATCAGACATATTTTCATCAAGTGTGCGTTCACCATCGACCTAGAAATTGACAATCAAAGAACTTAATGTATTATAACGTCCAGTCTATATCCATCGCTTTAAGTTAGTTCAGATTTGGACTGAAAAATTATATTTTGCAACGCCAGCACGAAAATCGCGATTTTCCATGTCTATTTGAAAAGGACAATGCA
>JABFQM010002798.1:0-13737 GCA_022816865.1 Zelostemma sp. ZL-2020
TAGTTATCTGCCATTGTAACTCGTAAAGTACACGACTGCGTACCGAGACCGACGTTTGAGTGCAAGCCGACCCGCGACATCGTAAAAAAATGATGTCGGTCAGCGCAACATGAAAATTAATCGTTCTTTTTTTCCTCATTAGAAAATTCATCATTGGCTCGCAACTATAATTTGGCTGGCAAAATCTGCCCTTCAACTTCGCAAATGAACGGCAATTAAATGCGAATTAAGCTCCGATGGAGTAAGAGAGCGTGTTTGTTTAGAGACCGGGACTGTCCGATAATCGGTGCTCGATGGACAGCCGTCGGCAGATCGCGCAGCTTATATATATTGTTGCCTAAAGTTATATCGAGTATTATAAGCGACGTGTAATTTGTATAGGAACCTGACATATACAATGTATATGTCCATAATTACCATTACCCTTAATTATCTATCCAATTAGCCCGGAGCTATTATGATTAAACCTATACTGTAAGTTTATAATAACAATTAGTTAGTATCGACCGACCTGAGATCCGGTAATTCTCATTTACCACGCATGTTAGCAGTGCACTTGAAGTGTCTCTAGCATCTCGTGATGCCTGATGTATCAATTAAAGATACGTGATTATTAGCGGTTAATATTCGAACGCATTTGCACGGAACCACATATATCGTTTTCTCCCGCGAAGAAAGGTTCGGACTTCGAGATGGGAACTGGGGCGTTACGATTTATCGATTTACTGCTGGTTTCAATTAATTGAGATGCATTTTTATTTGTGATAGAACGATTCGAAACCGACAGAAAATTGCGGAAAAGTATGATGTTTTCGAAATTTTTATTTTTTCATGATTTCTGGAATTTTTTAGAATTTTTTGTTTCAACATTAATTGTACAGCTTTAAAAATTACCAAAGTTCATTGCTGTGTTCCGCGATTTTCCATACGTTTCTGAATTTTCCGAATTTCCCAATAAATCGCAAGGAACAATTAATCGATTGATCTCACCACTCAATCGAGACAGTTCAAATGCAATTTTATTTTTGTTTCATTTCACATTTTTTAAATATACATGGCAAACATCTTCAATTTTACGTGCAATTATGTATAAACGACATAAAATAATAATAGCAACATAAACGATGCCAAGAATTGATTAGGTTTAACCCGCAGTTACACTCACAGCAGCCATGGGAGCCATAGCTGACTGGATGAATGTGACGAATGCCATAGATAATTTAGCTAAAAAAGCCTGACCCAAAGCTGAAAAGAAGACGATTTTTTCCAGATTGTTTCCGTACTTTTTTACGGAAAAATTATCGATTAATTTTTAGTAGATTTTTAGCACGAGTTAAATTTCTTGTGATTGACATTTCCCTCATTTAATAATGAAAATGTACTCACTCAGACCGATTTCTATGAAACTTTGTACCCCAAGAGCCACTGCTGCGTACGGGGTTCCAGCGAACTTACTAACAATGACTTTTAACATGGTTTTGGCGTTTTCAACGAATTGTTTCATAACAAATCGAAAGCCTGCTGCGCATGGGTCGGCTAGTTGTGATATAAGAGCGAATGGATTGCCGTTAAAATTAGTTAAAACAGTCGCTGCAGCTGCAAACGGGGTATCCTTCAAGAAAGGAAGTGCTCCTTCTGCACCTCCCATCGCCATTTTCCCTATCATTCCCGAGGCTTCAATCATTGGGGCCGCCATTGGGATTGGGATCTGCAATATGATTCGAACAAAAATGCCGTAAAAAATCGGCAACTTCTGATAAGGATCCAGGACAAAAAAATTGTGTACTACCTGGCACGGTGTGCCGACGACGCAAACTGAAAAGCAAAACAGACCCAAAAACAGTTTCAGCTCCATCACTGAAAAACGTTTTCTTAATTAATTAATGTATGGAATTCAAAATCGCATTTCCCATTTCAATTCAAACCTGACTTTTGATGGATTCTTCGATATTTGGAGTATCAAAACGCCACAATTGTTCGTACAAATGACTTATTCGTGGAATGAAAGATATTCGCAATTGACTCTGCGTTTGGTTCATGCATTTAATTACACGCTCTGTTTTTATTCCAACAAACCGATACCGAAATAACAATCATTGGAAACACGAGGATGAATGAGTCGCACGATTGCGATCAAATAATTATTACTTCGCCGTGAAAATTTCAGCGATTATTGTCGAGAATAACAATAAAAAATTGAAAGTTTCGATGAAAGATAAGATTTCAGCCGAACGTCATATAATTTTCCCGAGCGAAACACGTGAGGTCTATTCTAAAGACTTCCATACAAATCAACAGGAAGCTAAACAAAAACGATATCCAGCTGCCTTCTGAATATTCCGAATCAATTAAATAATCGATCTTGGCTATCTAGTCGTTCTATTAGGTTTACGCATTTCTATAGAATACGTACACTCACACGTGCACGGACGTTTGTACATGAACAGCACGAGGCCGATGTGACCCATTCAGTCCCTTCTTTCTTTTCATATTCAAATCCTTCATTGACACTTCAATGAATAATACTCAATGATAAATTCGTAGGCGTATTCAGGCCGGGCAGTAACAAGATCCCGAAATCCAAACCGCGCGTTTGCGTACGGCTGTAATTCTATAAAACTCGCGGTATTATTTATGAATACGTTCATCAACGTTCACCATTTACACACAAAAAATGATTCGCTGAATTTTTCATTCGTAGCGATACCTTTTCCTGGATAAAAAGCCTCGAGTTTACGTATGAACGTGTGCATTCTATGACGTTATATGACGACTTTCGAAGAGCGACTTAATGTCGATTAACGGCTCGAAACTCGAAGACGAAGGTGAGTGATTTTGAGAGGGTCGAAATAGGATTGTCCGCACCATCGGCTAGAAATCCCATCAAGTATATCGTTCTACCCCCTAGGATACTCGGGAGAGGTTGCAGCTAGTTAGAGTTTATAATAAGGATCGTCTGTGTATAACACGGAGTGCCGAGCCTATCTATTGGGTGAAAATGTCTTCGGCCTAAATCCCCGTGAAATACAGAACGCGTAAATTCCAAAAGTGCTTCGATCCTGCTCGGTTCCCCTCGCTCCTTTCCGCATTGTCTTTTCTCGGATACGAACGCAGTTCGTCTTTCCAAAGAAGCTTTTCGAGGCATCAAAATCAGTTGAGAACAGATCGCAAATTAACATCGTTACGAAATTCAAGCTTCTTTTTACCACGAAACACGGCATACTTTTCCATCAAACGCAGGAATTATTATTTTCGTCCGCTTCGCGCAAAAACGAGTATAATTTTAACAAACCTGTAACAGCTAGAAAATCTTACAATGTTGCTTTGATCAGAACATTAGAGAAATTACGCGGCTTCATTATTTTTATGGTAGTGAATTTTTGCGCGGAAATGATATTTTTTGACTGGCGTTACACGACTTTGTCAAACGCGACTTAATTCCGAATTCGAGGAGAAAAAGGGAAGTGAAACAACTGCAGAAAATACGTGGAAATGAAAAATGTCACACAACGAGTACTCCGGTGAACTGAAACGTTCCTAAAGCGTACATACACGCACTTTCATCCATTCTCTTTCTCTTTACCCTCGTTTTAAAGACTCTCGTGCGGAGGCTGGAGACTAATAATCCAGCAGGACTGATTATAATAATAATTATTTTTTTAACAATCTGCAATTCAGCGTCAAAGAAAGTTAGAGAGCAAACTCTCAAGAACGGAAACAAACGTCGTCGCATGAATGCCATTCGCTATTTTCTGCGAAAACACGCTGCACAAAGCTCCGCATTTCATTACTCAGCATCATGAAAATGATGCTGTTCTTAAATCGCGTTTCATTTTTGACAGCGATTAATTTCACATTTCATATTTCAATTATCTCGATGTCACTTTTGATCCTTCACGAACGCGGATGATTAATCGGAAATACAATCACAACTAACGACGTGTACGATGTTCCGTTCAGAGGGTAAAAATTTGCAGTTCCTTCGTCGCGTGCCCTCGGGTCACGTTCCCTTGATCTCCTTCTCCACCTTGGCCTTTTTTTCATCATCTCCCCGGCCGAATATTGAACCTTCTATTCATAAACTTTGATCGGGTTTTAATTCACTTGTGCAAACTAGTCGAGCAAATCGAATAGAGATCCTTTTTTTGCGTCTCGCCTCTCACTCTCATTTCGCGAGGGGTAAGATTGCCTCCAATCAGGTTAACGACGCACAAAAATTTCGCTCTGAAAGAGAGTCGATTCTTTTCATATTTCATGTTGTAACGTAATGGAACGACGTTAGATTGTAATAATAATTCAGCGTGTTGAATAATTAACACCTCACATAAAGATTTATAAAAAATCACGATCTCGAAGTAAATTAATTCTTCCGGGAAGCCACGTAAAACGCAAACAAAGCTCGACTGTTTAATGCTACCGCTGAAATTCCGTAGGTAAAACCTTCCGGAATGGTATTACGAACTTGGCAAAGAAGATCACGTGACCATTCAGTATTATCTAACGATCAAGAATCTGAATACGGATCCGGGTCAGGGAGCGCTGATCGACAGTGACGTCCGCATTTGAATATTAGCCCTCCGTTCGGCCCATTGAGGGATCGCAGGTGCAGCATCCTGCTCTCGTCATTACATGCAATCCTATAGGAAAAATAGACGTTTTGCTCGCGTAAACCGGGCCCGTCGTCCTCCTCCTCCTCCGTTACGAGCGCTTTCTCTTTATGCGCCTCAGCCTCCTCATGGAACAAATAACCGATAGAACCGCAGGATAATACATGCGCGGCACGACGTAGCTGGCTGGACGAACTTGTCAAAGGGTTAGGGCACCCATGGGAACCCTATAAACGAGAATGTCAGATGCCCGAGATGATGATTCCACGATCCTTCAAAAGGATCTCGGCCTCGAACTAAGCTGGATGGAGAAGGCCCCGCTCATTGCCAGCTGTGATCTTTTTCTTTTACTTAACGATCGCTTCTTGGCTAATAATAGGCCCGTCAAGCCTTCCGGAAGATCGCGCGTTTTCTACCAAGAGGCTCCGAGGAATAAAGGGTTCGAGCGCTGCGAAGATGCTCCGCTCTTCGCTAATCGATTATCGAGATTTTAGCCTCCTTTCATCTCGTTATGAGATTTCGGAGAGCATGATTTTTTGGCTATTAAAACGAAATTTCCTCTCCGACTGTAATTGGCGATACCAACTAGTCGTAAATGCAATAATATATAGACGGATGAACACGAACGATCGAGGCAATTTGACTCACTTATATTCTCATTACGGCGCTGCGAAGGCACGAAGACAAGGCGATGCAAAAGCGCGACGCCGGCTTTATTGTACATTAATTTCTTTCCCTGAATTCCGCCTAGGACAAGCATTTTTGTCATAAACAATTTTCGCAATGTTTTTATTCTTGGACAAACGTTGCGCCGAGGAGAATCTTCGTCAGGGTCCAAACACGAAACACCGAAGACAACAATGCGCCAAAGAGAATTACATTGTGCTTTGTGCGAAAGACGCTCGAGGAGGTGATGAGAGGCGTTATTGCCGCGAAGGAGAGATGGCCTTTGAATCCACGTTTCGGTTACACGGGATCCTTAGTGGTGCGTGCAGAGGAAACTTTCTTGACGAGGCAAGGACCGGGCGAGCACTTTGATACCTCGCAAGGAGGATAACCAGGATGAATTAGGCTATGCAATCGGAACGTAGTTCTGGCTAGTAGAAATTGTCCAAACTCTGGAGGGCAGAAGCCCTCTGAGGTGCATCTCCTTTTGCGACGCGTTCTAGTTCCCCCCCATTCCAGTCATCTCTCTCTCTCTATCGCGTCTAAAGATGAAACGAGCTAAGACGGCGTCGGAAGGATATTTGTGTAATATTCCGTTTGTCTTGCCTTCAGAGCATCCACTAATGTACACAAGACTACATGGGAGAGGCAAGAGACTGCCAACAACGCTACTACTACGATTGTTATTGTACAATTTGCTAAGACTCGAGGAGGAGCAGGCGCCTTGTCGAGTGTGAGAGAAGTTACCTTTGGACATCAACTACGTATCACACGGAAACTAAATGGATGGCAAGCTCTTTACCCCGTGGATATATTGTCCGGGATACTCGGATTCTTACACCTCGAACTTATCAACGAAATCGTGTCTCGAAGCACGAACCTTGTTCGGACCAAACGCGCCGTCCGGTGTTTGTACTTTGACCCCGGCGCGGACGTACTTCCCCCTAGACAAAACACCTAATAGAGATTCCGTCTTCTCGGACGAACGGTCGAAAATTTTCCTGTTGACGAAGATCAAAGCGAAAATCCGTTACGGTGGCCAAAGATCTCGGACGGAATCTTTCGCAACGCAATCATGTCCTGATTCACGAACCGTTGCCCTGTTTCTCGGAGATTCCGGATTACGCTTCCGTTCCGGAGACAATTTTTAAGGGCTCGCGATAACTCGCGTGAATAATGTCTTTGGTTTGCGATGTTGTCGGAAGTTCTTTGCACGGAAGCTATAAAAGCAAAGCGCGACGAACTTTGCGAGCATTCCAAGATTAACATTGCATATATTAGCGAGGAATAGTGGCAAAAGGGAGTAGCAAAGTGGCTGTTCTTACACAAATAAAACAGCACTTAGCAGCGAGTACTTATGTCTTTGCGACAACATCGACAATGGGAATATGACATGTGCCCGGTGTACGAACTCATATGCAAATCCACGCCGCGAGACGCGAGTTTCCATGATTTAACGTCGTTTTTGAATGACAACCGAAGGCGCCGAAAAGGGGGAAAAACATCGAAAGAGTTGAAAATAAGAAAACGTGGAGGTTCGATCTCAAACTAGCCTTCGCATACGTGCATGTAAAGCGATATAAAATGCAGACGTTTTGGCATCCGGACAAGCAGACAATCAACTCATCGAGGCGTGCGGATGCATTTTTATAATATATTATAGACTGCCCAATGCCTTCTACCATATCGCGCGTCACTCACTATGTCAGTCGCTAACGTACCGTCTCGAACGTATTTTACGTACCGGGTGATCCTAAAGCCGGCTGTTTCTATTACATCGGATGCAAATTGCCTCGAATTTTCATATTTATTCCCGCACCGACGCCACGTTTAAAAGCCCAACGACTCGTTACGTTTTTCCTTGAATATTTCAAGAAGAACGAAGAGTTCCGCCGACGAATAAGCGACGATTTTGCGAATAAAGAGTCGCTTCACCTGGTATAATATCTGAATAGGAATATCGACCAATCTCTTCGTATCAGCCGTATATACATAATTACCATCTGATAGAGTCTGTTGTCTGTCGGGAGGCTGATTTCATACTTGTTCTTCTTGCTGACCCGTCAAAGGCATCCCCGCGGCGGTAGGACGGCTCGGATCTCCGAGAGGGCCTTAAGGCCCCATCGCGAATTCTCCTATCCGCTACAACCAATCATCGGCCCTTGGCCCAAGCGTCTCGATGAAAATAAAAATGAAAGTTCGATTAGATTCACCGAGTCCAAATGCATCGACCATCCGAGAGGAACGAGAACCGCCATCATGGCGAAATGTAATTTTCTCAGTCGCCATTTCTATTTGTTTTTACGCTCGCACGAACGCGAAGAAACATTGTTTACGCCCTGTATGCGAGTTTGTCTTTCAATATTGCCTTTTTTCTCCCGCTTCGCCCACGCGTCTTTCGAATCGCATCCAGAGCTCAAAGTCGTTTAATTAGCGTTCATCAAAATTCTGGGACGGAGGAGAACAGAAGGTTTGAAGCGACGCATCCTTTTATTGCTTGTATCAACTGAAATCACCCACCGCCCGTAGCCCGTAGACTGTATGTGCATTTTAAATTGACTAGTGTGTAATTATCGCATCCGTTCGATTTATATCAGTTGTCGGATTGTTGAAGGAAATTATGCTCTTGCTTATGCAATCATTGACTCGCGATGTAAATTCACTACTTTTCGATCTCGAAATCATCGTTTCGAGAAGTTCTTTTTTATATCAACCTCGGCCGGCATTAAAAATACGAGGGTATGATTCGGTGTCAGTAATTGTAAATGAATAAATATGAGGCTATTTACAAAGGGTTAAATATATTACCGGACGAAGCGCACAATAACACTGAAGAGACTTCGTTAGATTAAGTTGTATGGGGCTCGCTAGAGTCCTTCTGCTTTTACGATTCTCCGAACATCCTTTCATTTCGCACCTGAAAATAACTTATTTTCGTCATCGACTTTTACCGGATCGTATTCATGTCATTTTTGAATGATAGTAATTGCAATGGAACAAATGTAATGGAATTTTATTTCGATCGTTGTCTCCTTGTATAAAATTCTCATCCAACGTATTTCCCTGTAAAGGGTATCATCGGCCCTGTAGGGAGCCGCTAAATCAGCGACAACTACCCTATAAAATCGGTCAAGTGAATCAAAAATTCTGAAAGAGTCTTTTCCGCTTCGGGTATTTGAAATGAATTTTTTCACCGGTATCAGCGAATCAATGCTTACAAACTCTCGCATCACGGGGGATAACGAAACGAGTGAATGAAAGAATGAATTCGATTGGAGACAGTTGACAACGCGCGTGGGAGTATGGAGAATCACGCGTTCGAAAAGTGACAATGCCAAGCGCAACAATGAAATTGTCTTCAAAAGGACGAAAAAAAAAGTGTTAACGAACACTGGAAAATTAATTTTCCCATTTTTTATCCCCCCACAAAAACGCGATTTCGATTGAACAAACATGTTTTCAGCTCGTCAATAGAAAAGTCAAGTCAGCTGTAAAAAAAAGCGGGCAAAGAAGAAGAGTTGAAAAAACGTCTTTGAGCCCGGATCCGCGTTAGACGTTACTTTTGAATTTCTTCGATGTTACGTGGGTTTTGAACTGCACGTACGAGTGGGTGACCCCTTTGTCAGGCACTTTCCTTTTCTGTAAGATTATACAATGCGCCTCGTCACTCCTGTCCAAAGACTACACTTTTTATTCCTAACGCACATCTCGCTTATATTAAGACAAAATTCGATCTACTTTTCATCACAAAAATAACCTCAGTTTTTCCCCGATATTTTTCCATCAGAAAATACAGTTGTAATAGAGCTCCGATGCATCAATGTCTTCCGAGTCAGCGATCCATTACCGGCATTATTAAAGAGACACGCGATCGGAGCATCGATAAGCGCGACGATTCGTCGAGGAACAACGATCAATTAACCGCCGACGGTTCATCAAACTTGCACGATAATAGTGATTTTCAATGTCTTCCCCGACGAAATAACATACGTGTACGAAGCGAACTTCGGGACCGTGATGATCGAGCTTCGGGAGCTTCGGTTCGGGTTATAATTTGAGCTAAGCAATGGCTCGACAGCGTGCTGAGTAATCAAACAATTAGATGAAGGGTGAAGGAGGAGGTCTAGAAAGGGGTAAAATTTAGAGGAAGGCACCTGAATCCTCGACATTCGAAATCGTACGTCGGAGCAGGAATCAGCGATTCCGGTAAAATAATGCTTACCAGCCGATATTATCGTAGTCCTGGAGTTCGGCAGCTTGAAATGCGACCTAATTGACTGTTAAATTATCACGGACGGAGAAATTCTCTCTTCAGCCATTTGTCTTTCTCCCTTATTCGCGCTCTCGGCAGTGATGATCAACTTTCTGCCACGAACTTCGTTATCTTATCAATTTCATTGATACGGCTTTGAATAATCCAGATATTCCACGCCATTCGGCGGCAGCTTTTATCTCGCGTCTGATAATCAACGCATCAAAACCGCGTTTCCGTCTTAATTAAGAATTTCGAAAGCGATTCCGCGCGTGAACGATTTAATAAACTGCGAAATCTGTATTAATTTCGGCGCTTCAGCGGAAGGCGGTTAAGGTGCCAACAAAGTGCGTGTATGAGAGGTAAAGCTGGACAGTAATCCTGGTTACCGGACCTCCTTTACGAGCAGTAAAACGTCTAAAAGGGACCCGGAAAGTATTCGCAGAAAATTGAAAACTTGACGCTGCGGGCATATTCATGCGCGCGGCTTTTATATATATTTTACGGCCGGTTACTTTTACGAAAAGCGTGCTTACTTACGGCTGATTCGCGGGCCATTGCTACTGAAAACGAACGGTCCTGGCTGCGAGCTTTCACCATTTCTGCAAAGAACAAACATTTCCCATTCAATTTTTACCTCCGATTGAGCGTTCGCCGCTATTACTTTTTTGTAAATCAACATTTTTCGAATTTCGTTTCCTTTTTGTAGCTGTACTTTTACGTGACGCCAATAAAAAATTTGTATCTATAACTGGACGCCGTTAATCCACTCCGAGGGATGCCCCTCTTTTATTTTAGCCCTTCTACAGTGGAATAACCCCTTGGAAAAGCTTAAATAGCGGTAGTTAAATAAGCGAAAGTGTATAAAATGTGATCGGGTGTATGTGTACATCCCATGCGAGCCAATACATTAAACAACAATCCGTGAAATTTATGTGCGAACGTGAAAAATGGTAGAATCAAGAGAGCAGTAATGAAATAATTGTTTAAGACCGAATAATTAATAATAAATAGCATTGACGTCCTTAAAAATTTTATTTAATGTAATGATTGAAATTATTTCCGGGATTATACATAATTTATGTTATCTGTGTGCATTTCTTGGTTTACGAAAAATATCGAAAGCTGAAAAGGAAACCAGGCTTCATTGCGTGTAAATATGAAATAAATAAAGGGGATAATTGCCTCTTCGAATATTGAAGAACATTCGACAATAATTATCCAAGTCGATTTAGTTTCGATTGATTTGACAATCGTGATTGATATTTACGATGAAAGCAGGCAGTTCAGTTGGTCGATTTAAGAATGCCTCTTCTTCCGAAAAGTAATTAACATAAAGTACTAATAACATTCGAGAGTAGACATTTTCTACACCGAAGCTTTTTTAGCTGTTTATGCGGCCATTCGATTTTACGATCGAAACGAGAAATTATCGGACGACAGGCTCGTTTTTTTCACTCCTCTGCATTGTGTTTGTCGCCTGCTGCATTTGAGCAAAAACCTCTCATTTCCCCAATATCTCAATACTAGAAAAAACCGCATGAGATTTATGAGATCTACAATTACATTTTATGGATTTCTCAACACGGCGCTGCATTTTCGGACTATAAATCGCTTGACAATTCCAGGAAACAGTTTTATTAATTCACCTCTTTAAACTCGAATGTTCGAAAATACATAAAATCGTCGTATATCGGATTTTATACTACAGCAATAAGCAATAAAACTGCGAATATGTCTTACATTAATTTCCAATCCGAAGTATATTGCCGAGTCGAAGCCTAATTCAAAAGTTATC
The DNA here is from genome assembly GCA_022816865.1 of Zelostemma sp. ZL-2020. Taxonomy (NCBI): domain Eukaryota; kingdom Metazoa; phylum Arthropoda; class Insecta; order Hymenoptera; family Platygastridae; genus Zelostemma; species Zelostemma sp. ZL-2020. The sequence goes on from JABFQM010002798.1 coordinate 11,324, forward strand.
ACGAAACATTCACGAGTCGATACCGAATGACGATGACTCACGTGAAATGAGTATTCTTACGTCGAGTGCACGGCAATCGGTAAATTGAATATTATTGCGAGAAAGAAAAGAGAAATCAAAGAAAAAGATGCTAATAATAACGAAGAAAGGCACGTAAATTGGCCTCACTCAGCAGGGAAGCGCGATGGCGGCGCTCAGTGACCCAGGACGACGATCCGATCTACAACTTGGTTATTCATCTCGAGTTATATTTCGGTGGAATTCATCCAAATTCAACTCGTCAAAATTATGTTACGCATCTCCCACCAGCCTTGCCCTTTTGTGCCGTTTTCTCCTCTCGTTATCTTCGCAATTTCGTCCACCGCGGAGATTCTATCGCAAAGATTTAAAACGTTGAATCGCCAATCTGGTAGCTCGAATTCCACTCGTTTGTTCGTGGAACTTGCCGACTAATTGGTCAACTTTTTCGCTCTAAACGTTCATACGTTATTACTTTTTCGCCAAGTTCTTTCGAAAAATGCAGTCCCGGCAATCGTTTCGTTCTTTTTCTAAATGTCTTTTTTACGCAGCCTCGGATACTCGAAGGTTGAGCATTATTCGAAAGAAAAATTCGCTTTGCACCGGGCACGACAATTTGAGATCTATCCTGCGAAATCTTACCTCGTGGAATAAATATGTAAATCGTCGTTCTTCGATCGAAAGATCGGTACACGCTCCTCCCCAAAGTGCAGGCACGAATTCGACAGAGCCGTGACCTTTTCAACGAGCCTTTAGCGATTTTCAATTTCTACGCTTTTGCCGTTTTGTTTGACTATCGCGTAGAAACGTCGAACGTGAACCGAGTGACCTCAAGTCGATTATCGGCTGAAAGAGTAAGCAGCATTGAATAATTCAGCACGTGTAACGCAACAATTTGTGCCCGTGAATTTTGAACAACAGCTGTGCTTGTTCAAAGAAATGCCGAAAAGAGAAAACCGTGATTTATCTTTTCTGACTTGATGCTACTTCAAGATTTGTTAATTTTGACAAACGTTGCATACACCGGGTTTTTGGTATTCAGAAAGATTCGAATGCTGAATCCTACATTTTTTAAAATTTATTATTCGTTGGCAAATTCATGACCGACGCGGAAAATGGACTTTTCTGCAGTTTCAATTTTCCTGGACAGCTCGAACAGCGTGATAAAAAGTCGAAACACGGAAGGAAGCTGGCCGGAACTCGAGACGATAAAATGTCAAATTTGAGCGTGACCGAATAGCGCCATCCTAATCCTTACGTCGTGCAAAGGAGAGTGCCCTTTTTGCGTGTCATGGATGGCTTGTGGCGGTTTTCGCTCTTCACTACTTAACGAACTTAACCGCCAACAAGCTTGCGCCAAGGCAGAGACTGGCTGCAAGGCCGCTGAAATTCTTAACACTGTTAAGATATGTTAATTTTGTTTACCTATAAGCTATTAAAGTGGTTCTAACGTGCTTAAAGCTAAGCCAGTTTAGTTTTCCCTGGATATGTTCACGTGAGATCTACGGGGAAACGGGAAAGGGGTGGACTGGCTCAAGGAAAAGCTGCAAACTAAGCATCCCCACGGATCGCGTTTCAGTCAATTCCGATTTTTCCGAACTTCCGCGCCCGGAAGCTTGCCGGAAAATGTTGAAATTTCATTCAGCTTTCATGTCAATTCATAACTTATTCATGAACAACAGGAGAGTCCAAAGTGTTTGCCGGTGCTAATAACTCGTCAAGTAAACGCGGCATTATTAACAAGTTGGCAAACAGCTGCTGTATTAGTGATCCCAAAGCATCACCTACCCAATTTTCACGAACATCCGAACCCTTATTCTGAGCTCTTGTACAGATATTTGCCAAATGTCTACACGATAAAATTATCCTTGCCGATTTGGCGATAAAGGATTTTCATTACAACATCTTGCCTCGATAAAATTCAAATGAATTCGCATCGATTCATCTGCATTATTCCAAACGATTCCAGCATCCCATTACATTCGCAAATGCAGAAGTTGCGTTTCAATGTTCGACGATGCGAATACTCTTTCCAAAGACAAAAGATCCTTCTAACCGTAATCGTAACATTAATATTAGTGTTTAATGAAAAGAGTACCGCGGGCAGGACTGGGAAAGCGGCTCGATATCGAGGAAAAGCGCGGCAAGGAAAAGGAGAAGGGAGAATTCAATGGTTTTCGTATTCGCTGGAATAGCGATTCCGCAAAATACTGCGAGTCTAAGAGACACAAATGCGTTACGATGAAATACTCAACGACAGCGTATTCACGGCGGGTCGTTATAGTGGCTCTTTATGTCCACAACAAAGCATAAATATGGCCGATTCGCCTAAGGCATCCTTTGTGTATCGCTTCCACCGGGAGATCCCCTATAGCGCTATTGCGGGGACCCGGGCC
>JABFQM010002799.1:0-13735 GCA_022816865.1 Zelostemma sp. ZL-2020
CTGGTCTCGAATTGCATTTTTAAACAGTGTTGAATTTTTTATTAATAAACACCCCAAAAGCCGATAAGGTAGAAATCCGAGGTATTCCACATCGCCTTAAGGATTCGTCGAGTTTCATGCAAAGCAACATCAATAAAATCATCGCGAAACGTCTTCCTTGAAAGTACCAAACTCGAGTAAAATTGGAACTGGATTATATTTCTCAAAGCGTCCCTTACACAAGTGAGTTTTTACATGGCGATGAAAAAGATGAATTTTACGGAAAGTTTTATGAACGAAAAATGTAAAAAGTACGGAAATCAAATTTTAATTTCTTGATTTTGTATTTTTAGGGGAAACGAAATTTTTGGATATGATAACAACGATTTGTCACAGATTCACGTCTTTGGAAGATTTGAAGAGATTACGAATTAAACCATTTTGATCTAATAATTTTACCAACAAAATCGACATTTATTCCAACAACAAATTCTTCAAAAACTGCAATTATAAAAACAAATTCGACATCAGCGACGCTTCACTCTGACGGCATGCAGACTTTTCGGCTACGGAAGCGGCCAGTTGCGCGACCTCGACTACCTTTTTGTCGTTTCGTTTCAGAAAAGTAAAGCTAAACTGTATTTTGCAATAGATATGATACTTTATTTTTACATATAAACATTTATGGACACATTTACATTAGACATTAATATGATGCGCACATTTGTGGTCTGTGGGTAGTTGATTCATATTGGTAATACTAAAAATAGGAATACAAATTGAATCGCATTTACATGCTGACATAGAAATTGAACATTCAGTATTAAAGAGTTTACAAATGTTACAGACACTCAAAAGAGTAATACAAACAATTTTACACCTCTATTTGTACAGTGAATATAACATCGTTCCCCCCAATTTGCTTTCGAGTTATTTTTACTCACGTAATAAAATGAATTTAACATCACACGATTATCAAATTGATCTTGCCTGAGGAACATTTTACAAATTCCCCATTAATACTTGCATAACAAACTTAAAATATAACAATTTTTTACAACGTAGACTTTATACAATTCAATTTGTGCAAGAGTTCTCAAACACGACGTATGTTACAAAATAAGAAAAAAGAAACCTGCCGATTTTTTTACAATATCGAAAAAAAGAAAAAGTGCTCTTAGAACATTTTTTTCTTCATAGCCGTATAACGTTCCATATATTTGTCATAACCGTCCACATCAGTGAACTGCTTCATCTCAAAAAGATTCCCTTCCAACGCAAGGGTCGAGACATTGGAATCGGTCAGAATTTTCTTGGGAATAAAGTTCAGCTGCAGACAATTTTCCTGGAGCCGCAGGATTTTCAATCGCGGACAATCCGCGAGTTTTTCCGAAATACTCGAAACCTGATTCTGATTGAGGTTGAGCTCCGTGACTCTCAGCAACGCGACGCCATCGGGAATGACGTTAATATTGTTCCTCGACAAATCGAGAAGATCCAGGTGTTTCATGTCCACAAACATTAAGGGAAAATTCGAGAGCTTGTTGTCCGCGAGTATGACCTGCTTCAAGTTATGCAGATTCGACAAAGTAAAGGGCAGACTTGTGATTTGATTGTAGCTCGCGTTGAGGCCCTCGAGTTTTCCGAGATTTCCCAGGACGTCAGGCAGGTTCGTGAGTTTGTTGTGGCTGAGATTGAGCTGCTTTAGCAATGCGAATTCACCGATATCGGAAGGTAACTTCGCGAAACGATTTTCCGAAAGGTCCAAGGTGCGCAGCAGCGGAGCGAGCCCCCGCAAATTCGGAGGAAATTCATCCAATTTCCTCTGCGACAGCTTCAATATTCCAGTTTTTTTCGCCGTTTCATAGTGCTGCTTCAAACCTGAATTACCCATGGCGAAGGAGATGAATCTTCAACAATCTGAAATCAATACAATCTTTGATAAAAAAATGCGGGACAAATTTTCAATTTCTATTGAATGTTTCGCTTGTAAAATACATCGAGGTTTCTTATTAGCTGTATCACATTTTCGAAACGCGAACTGTCTTCTTTCGGACGAGAAAGTTGTGCAATTTTAATCCAAGCAAATAAGCGCGAACATTTCAAAACGGCGCATGCGCATTAGGCTTTATTCAAAATTTACCGGATATTATTGGTCGTCGCAAGAACACCCTCACACTGAGCAAATTTTCTTCTACACATACTGTACTGCTTCACACACAACACTCACGTGAAGGATTGTATAATCGAGCCCAAATTCCCGCGCTGCGCCGTTTCCCGGCTTCAACAACACATTTTTCTGTGTACTCCAAAGCTTCAATGATCAACATTTTCCTTTTGATCGATAAACGTAAGGAAAATTCGGTCTTGGTCGCATCGCAAGTCAGAGAAGAAAACGTCACTTCGTGGCGGCGCCTGCTCTTCTACGTGCGTGCATTGGTGTGTAATGCGCCATCGAATTCACCGCCAGATGTCACTTCATTTGCTGTCTATGAACTCGCGCTCGCGACGACGAGATGTCGGGAAACAAAAATGTAGCCGTGCACTTTACTAGGCTAAAATCGGGGCTAGCGAGCGGCCAGAGCCGCGTTCGTGCATAAAAAAATGGTGGGATAGTGTTGTGATCATCGCAAAGCAAGAAACGAAACGAAACGATGGCGTCCGCGACGTACCCAGGTAAGTGCAAGAATCCTCCCCTTCTGCTGTCGCGTTACGTTTCCCCTTCGACGTTCGCGCGTTTTTCCCCGTCGATGTGGGGTTTCGTTTCCCCCAAGAAACGAACGAGACTCGCCGTGCTCGCCGCGAAATTGTCATTCATCCCGGCTTAATTATTGATGACAGTTTTATTGACAGAGGCGCCGGATGCGAAACGTCAAAAGAAAAGCATGCTCGTGCAGCGCCCCCCAGGTCATCCCGTTATTTACTTTTTTTTCCATTCGAACGTCACAAGTTTTACCTCGATGTTTTGAATTGACGTTTTTCTCTTTTTTTCTTTTTTAATACGTAAATGGTTTGGAAGTGACCATTAAGAAAGGTCAGTTCGAAAACAAGAAAAAAACCTTCGACCGAACCGGGAACAACAGCTTTGTTTTTGTATTTCTTGCTTGACAGAACCAACACTTGCCGCTTTCTTCGCGCCATTTACGGAAATCGATGATCGACAACGCCACATCGAAATTTTCGGAAAAATATGTACTTAATCGAGGATTATCTTTTTCGAGCGATTTTTCAGGGGAGAATCAACTTTATCGATTCTGTTTTTTGGGAGATGAAAATTTTTTTATTTTTTATCATTTTACGTGCTTGTTTCGCGGTACAAAATTCGGGGTTTACACATACATATATGGTTGTGAAAATTGGTCATGCATTTACGCTGGCAGTAGTACACCGAGTTTTTGGGATTGGAACGTGTAATACCTTTTTCGGCCGAATGCAGTTTCGACAGAGATAAAAGAGCAGCCTGGCGTTTCATTCATTTTTAATTAAAACTCGAATTCGTGTAACTTTTTGCGCGTTTGAAGGAACATAATTTGTAGGCGTTGTTGCTGTGATTATTTTTATGTGCACTTAAAAATGATTGTCGTTAGAAACGATAATGCGGCTTCCTGGAAGGACAATAATTCAGTTCTTAAAAAAAATAGGACTTTTTATCGTTGTTTATACTTTTTTCGACCCACAACATGTAAAAGTCGCGAAATTACGAGTTTTGTAAATAATTAATAACTTTAGTCCATTTTGCACATTTTTGTTTGAAATAATTACTTGGCTTTATTTTTTTATTGAATTTTGAACAAATTATATGAATTGACATTTTTAATTTGAAGATCAAATAATAAGTAAACTGACAGAAAATTTGCAGCTCTTAAAAAACGTGTATACAAGAATTTAATTAAGACAGAAAAATTTAATTAAAAACGAAATGAAATTGAATTTTTATTCATGGCAGCAGCTCTTTTCCTGTGTACAATTATTGTAACATAAAATCACCAATGAAATTAAACTGCATAAGAATTCCTTTCGATAGTACAATTGTATTCAAACGATTTTATTGAAATGTTCAGTTAATTACTATTTTTTTAGTGAATGGAATTTACATTCAACTTTACCTTTATTGAAAACAACCACTCGACTTTGACATTTTTTATTATCACATTCATATTAGAAGAATTCGTTGAAAAGTAAAATAATTCTCAAGAACCGATTGCACGTTAAAATTACGATAACATAAAAACTATAATTATTGAATTTAGCTGTTTTTCCGGAAGACAAAAAACAATAAACATGAACGATTTCGATTAAATTCGCTAAAAAATACCATTATATGCGCATTTTTTAGAGTAAACATTTTTTCCAATAATGTATTTTTTGTTAGACTCGCCATTCGTTGAACAAAAAATAAAAAGTCCAATTCTTCCTCCGCTGAAAATTCACGTTTTTTTGAACACTCATCGCTTGAGCATTAATAAAAATAATTACAAAAAAATATAGGTGTAACTTGTAGCTCCGAGAAATCCTTAAATTATAGAATGTTACCGAGAGTTTGAAATATTTGTACGAAAATTCCAAAGGTTTACTCACTAGTGAAATTGTCGTGAAAGAAACTAGACTTGAAAGTACTCGAAATCACTTAGAATCCAATGTAATCATTCGGAATCACATGAAATCTCAAAAATTATTCTGAAATCGTATTATATTGGAATCACTCCAAATCAAGGTAATCGATTGCTTTTTGAAATTACTTTTCTTGTAGGAAGGTTTCAACGCTATAAGCGTCCTTTTAAGGAATAAAAATGACGCGGTTTTATTGCGCAGCGTAAAAGAAACGCTTCATTTAGATTATGTTTATCAATCGTGATTCCGAGTACGCTCGTTGTAATCTAACTGCGAATTAAAGTGCTGGGAGAAACCGAGCAGCTGCCCTTGTCACCAATTTTTGGAACGTCTTGCAACAAAGACGAATAAACGCCCCTGCACCGTTGCCCTTTTAAATTAATTGTTCGCGTTTCGTTGCCCCGAGGCTCATATGTTCTGGAGGGAAATCGCAAGGGTAACTTTGCTCCTTCGATTTCTTGAATAATTCACCGCGAGGGAACCGCGAATAACGTTCTTTCACAAGAAAATAATAATTTCCTGCCAATTTACATTTATTTTAATGAAACAAGTGCGGAATTTAATTCATGCATTTTTCAGTATATTATAATAATTTTGAATTGTTCATTTACATTTTTGGGCTGAAAACCTGGAAACGTTCTTATTAAAAAATCTAAATTGATGAACTTTTAAGAACTGAAATGTAACAAAGTCTGGTTTTCTAATCAGGAAAAAGTGCCATTTTTGAAGCTAGAAAACTTGGATCAATTGGAGATTTTTCTTCCAAAGATTCAAATGATTAATTTATTAATATTAAAAATGATTCAAAATCGTCTATTTAAGTTTTGGAAAATTAAAAAAGTCTGGTTTTCTAGTGTTCAAGATCAGAAAGCAATCACATTTGAAAACGGTTCGAATCAGGAAACATCGCATAGAAATTTACGTGGCAACCCTTTCGATATGATTTCGAATGTGCCCGAGTCTTCTATCAAGTATGCGTTGTTGCAAAGTGTCCCTCGAAATCAAAAGCGTCGGATTAATTGACAAAATAACCAGCGTCAACCGGCTCCCTGCATCATCTTCCGACGCGTGTAATTGTGATTAATTCAACTCGCATGTTTGAGACCTCGAAACCGTGGCCAGAGAGGACGCCCGAGAATATTTTTCCCTCTGAATTTGCGCGTGCACGTTTCACTAGTTTTTATTCGAAAATTAAATGCACTCTCACGAATGAGTGGTGGTTTTTCTTCTCGCAACAAGCATATTTCCCGACGATAAAAATGTTTCACATTCATTTAGTTTACAATTCAAATGATGAAGAGCCGAAGGAATGAAAGGGGAAGTATAATTTTTGCAGTACTCGTTTCGCCCCAGTTCGGGATTAACAAGATGGAAAAAACGAGGAAAAATGAAAGGTTCCCACAAAGTATACATGCTTTGCATTGAAAGATTCGAGTTCTCATTACGAGCGCGAGCACGGCTCCGATATGGACATTGATTAAATTAAATTCGCTGAAGATTCTTTCGAGGAAAAAATGGACAAGTAGAGAGTCGTCGCTGCACGGATGTCACGGGCGATAATCTTGCCCGCGCGTTAAATAGCAGCAGCAGTAGCTGCGTCAGAGACCTTTCAATAGCGGACTCATTAAATTTCCAGCTAGCTGGGTACTTCATTAAAATAGTTAAATGGCGAAACGGGAACGGAGGGTTGGCTTCGGCGGTTTCCTCGGGCTTAGATCGCCGTCCACGAGAGCGGAGAAGAAAAAACAAAGAACGGAGAGAAAGAGAGTCGGGATGCGAAGAAAGAAAACAGAATATCAAAGCCCCACAACGGTTTTGCGAATCAGAATTTTGCTTCCCTATACGATCGAGGAAAGAGTGATAAAAAGAAAGGAAATGTATTGAACATGTGTATTTAATTGGCGAATTAAAGAGAACTATTTTATACTTGGAGCTTGGGTATTTTTGCGGGGAATGGTGGAGATCGAGAATGAATACATTTTATTAATTTGTCGATAAATTGAGCGTCTGAATGTTAAAACTTTATCAGTTTATACATTACAGCATGAAAGGTATTACTGTGTTACTTGCGAGGCTTTGCAGAAATGTTCAGCTATTTGCTTCGCTTTTGTACAAGGAAAATGCAAATGTTTTCCTCGCAGCAAAGAAATTATTTGAAATTGGAAGGGATGTAATTTTGTGAGTACATTTTTTCCTTGATGTAAGGAGAAGGCTGGGGTAGTGGGAAAAAATTAGTTTTCAGCTAAATTGTGAAATGAATCATCGTTCTTTTATAACGTCACGTATGAATTTCCTAGTTTTATCACCAAGAAACTGATTTTGTGAGGTTTTCGCTGCTAGAAAATTTCGATTCTGCGACTTTTACGACAAATATTCCACACCAACAAAGCCAACTTTCAAAAATGCCAACAATAAATTTGAATTATTCGAATTCTCTATTCCAATTAATTCAACAAAAGAAGCAATAAAAAAGTATTGGAAAATTGCTCTGCTGGGCAAGTTTCTTCCCTACTTAAGTGGACCGTCAAAGAAATTACAAAAAGAAATGTCGAGAGGACATTGAACAATCATGTCGTACCGTAAAATCGACTGCCTTTAATGACAGTGCAAGTTTACTCTCGGTACCTTCAGCGTGCCATAACTTCCTGCAATATCCATGCAAATTCGATTTCGACTGTCCGCGTTATAACCGCAGACCTTTCATGGTAGTCAAAACAGTGAACCTTCGACGAACCTGAGACATAAATTTGCTCTCAAGTAATTTCGGTATTACTTAACAGAAACTTACGCTTCGTGAATATAAAACTAATTCCAGTCCGAAATAAGTAAACGGGGCAATTTCCTGGAACAAAAAACAGCTGAATCGCAAAAAAAGGAAAAGTAAATCGCACGTTCAAAGCCAGCGAATCGCTCCAGCTTCGCCCTCGTGAAATAAAGATTAGCGAGTATGACGGCTCGTGTGTACAATGCCCCTCCCCTTCTTCTGTCTGTTCTCTTGTCTCTCATTGACCCGTTAAAATAGACAAGGCTTCCTTCCCGGCCAAAAGTCGGAGAGATATTATTGTCCGATGAGAACTTCGGGCAGTCCACCTTTGATTCGCGACCGAGTTGGTTCCGACCGCGTCGTCTCGCATTTAATCGCATTTAAAATGACCTACCAATCGTTTTTTATTTAATCCAAAAAATTGACTTACGAAATGTTGATGAGTCGTTGCTGATTTTGTATTACCTAAATGTAATTTTTAATTGGAAATCGAATGAACGATGGTGATTAAAATTAGCGATATTGTAATTAGTTGCAGTGAATAGCGTATTATTTCGATTATGTTCGGACCGAGCATCGGCCTGTTGACCGCTGAATAAAACTGGAGCAATTGAAACGCACCGCGTGTCTAATGGACGATCAAGGTCTAATTGCTTAGCGGAGCTCGCACATGCACTCGACGAATTGGGTTTTTGCACTCGCTTCGAACGTTTCGCGCACTTGGATATTATTGCTTTTAAAAATTTTTCATTATCAAGAAAACTTCGCCGAGGAATAGCGAATGAACGAGATGAAGTTTAAACATTTTTTCCGGCGCGGAAAACGAAGCGTTCGGATCCGAAATAACCTGCAGACGTTTCTGGGTCGCGCAAGTTCAAGTCGCACTGTTTTGATTATAAATTTGTGGCTTTCAGAAAGAACAACATGACTGCGTAATTTTAGTTTTTTAGTTTTTCACAATTTAATGTCATTGCGTATTTTACTAATGTTTCTTGAAAATTATGTTGCTCCTAATCAATTTTTCCAGTCTAAATCGATAATAAAAAACGTTGAAATTGAGTCTACATTCCGATCTCCATAAAAAAATTGTTATTTTATTGGATATCTCTGTAAAATCGTTTTATTCAATCGCATGGGAGAAATTCTCATGAGATCTAATTTTATCAATTTATATGAACGAGAAAAATATATTGCTCTCAATAAAAATTGAATTTTGCAGAAAGTTTTGCCACGCCTCAAATAAAATCAGAAATAATTCTCTTATCATGATAAAAATAAAATCAATTGCAGTTTCATAAAATATTCAACGCATCATTAGATGTAAACAAATCAAAGTGATTGTTCAAATGCTTTTCAATCAAAATTGTATTGATTAGTTATTAATTTGTTAAGTACTTTAGTGGCATATCAATCTTTTTTTTCTCAATATAATTGTTTCTAAAAGATCAAAAAGTAAATTTTACGTGCGTTTTTGTTTATGAAAGCGTTTATTTTTTTCTATTAGCGTTTATTTTTTTCTTGTAAATATTGACAACGAAAAAAATCAAATATAAATTTGAAGTCTTTTGCAATTTTAGACGAAGATCGTCATAACAAATGGAATTGATCTGTTTTCCGCGAAGACCCAGAAATAATGAGAAACTTGATCCAATCTCGATCTAAACATTTGCTTTGATTAAGGAGCGTGATTCTTTCCGCTCTTTTAAAATCGGATTATAAAGCTCATTCGGATATTGTTCGTCGTAGCATACGATAAAGAGGCACTTGTATCGAGTATACACGCGGTACAGTTAAGAAAAGATCGACAAGGTGCTTTGATAAAAGAGGGGATAAAAGAGAAGAGGTCAAGTTTTCGCTCCAGTAATCGCTGATCGTTTATCGGGCAAGGTGTCGCCGGACACCGAGAGCTTGTAATCCTTCCAACGTGCTTGGATTCGGTCCTTTTATTTTCTTCTGCCGCACTTGAATCTCGCAAAAAATCGCAAGGATTTCACTCGGAATAACAATTTCGTGACCTTTACTAAAAATTGACGCCAGTAAATTATTCATCAAGTTCGGAAATTTCCAGCTCGACTCAATTATTCAACTTGACATTTGAAAACGAAACCCGCGGAATATAAACGCTTGAATTTCGAGAGGAAGGTTGAGGTGAATTGCGTGGAAGTGTACGCATTTTTTGTGGGTTTTGCTCATTGTCGCGGTGTCGCGTTTCAAAAGTATTGTGACTCGCGTCGTCTGGCGTGACTGAGACGCGGAAACGAGCCGGAGGGACCGTGGCGGGACCATCCGTTACAAGGAAATAAACACCCCGGAGCCCTCGCGACTCTCGCGTTCCCTCCAGTTTCAGCCCCGCGTCGTTGCACCGTCGTTTTTCAGAAGTTTCTTTATCGAATTTACTCTGAAAAATTGCTTTTTCTTCTTCTTGAACTAGTGTTTCGAAATAAAAACGAGAAACTCCGAAAAATGTACTTTTATTTTTGCAACAATAATCTTGCGGTAATGACGTTCTAAGGCTGCGTTTTCTATGAGGTGAAGGGAAGTTTTCGCCTGTGCGCTTTGTTTCTTTGCCGCCGTGATGCCTCACTACGACGACTCTTTCCTCGATTCTCCGATTTTCCGGCGACGCGCGAAGAGTTACTGTGTGCAAAAACAATCCGTTGCGAAATCAAAATCCCTCCAAATCGCGGCCACGCCCTTGCTGCTGGCCATGAGCAATCGATCTAGGAGTCTCGCCCCATCTCCGAGGTACGACTTGAAAGGTAATTTGCATATTCGCTACACATTTTCGCGTCAACAGAAGCTCTGTTTCGTAGTTTACCTTTGAAAATCGCTAAACGAGTACGATTCGCGAATGCCAAACTTGTAACGAGTGAATTGGTAACTCAAATATGTACTTGACTGGAAAGTCTGAAAATCAGAGAAATGTCGGAGAAAACATCTGAGCTTTTCTGTAATGATGGCCAAAAACTTCCCTAAAATATAACCCTCAGTTCCATTTCATGAATAGTATATTGTGCATCAAGGGGACAAAACGGGTCGGTAATTGGGCGTTATCAGGTGACCCTACGGGTCACGTGGAAAGCTAAAATGAGATGCCGTAGCGTCATTTTTCCACGATGACGTTATATCATTAGTCAACGCTCAAACTTCGTGATTTTCAGCTCGTTCGACACGCATTAAAAAATTTCGAAATCGTACATAGAGTTATAAAAAATATCGTGGGTGCACGGAGAGATTTTTATTTTCAAAATTACAATGTTAACATACTAGCGGTGGACCAGATTGCTATTATCGAAATAATTACTAAGGTCATGCGGATATATAACTTTTGGAAAGTTGATATTCACGATGGCACATAGTAAATTTGAAAATGCTGATATTGAAAAATTATCATCTACGGTTTTGGATATCAGAAAAGGTGAAAAATACCCGCGTTCGCAGGAAACATTGTAAAATTTAATCGTGTTCTTCCGAAAACATAATTCGAAACAGGAATGAATTTTATTTTACAATATGTACCATCGTGAATTTTTACGTGTTTCTTTGTAACAAATACGCACACCTTGTATGGCTGAAAAATTTAAAAAGACACCAATCGTATATTGCCTTTCCAAACACCGCAAAATCAAATGCCAACATCGTAAAATTTTTTTGCGCGGAGGTATGGTCGTGCTTTAGTAGTATAGTGTGCATTTCTGGGTAGCGCGCATCGCACGCAGTGTTACTATGTGAGAATAATTCTGACCGCGTGGTGTTCTGCAACGGATTCGTAAAAGTTAAGCAACGGAGTTGTAAAAGATGAGTTCGAATGATTTCGAGATTAATTTGTTCTTAATCAGGTTTAATACGTAACATCTAGCGCGTTAACGCGAACGTTTCATTTCTTTACTTGAAAATGGAGGCAAATTTTTTAATTAGTAACATAAAGTAAGAATATTTTTCCAAAGAAGAATTTTATCAAGGTTGAGAGAGGTAACATGATAAATAAATGAAGTGAAATATTTTCAAGATATTTGAGTAAAGTTGTCTTATCTAAAATTTATTTCATATGTAGATGTCTTTTTGGAAAAACCCGAGAAATGAGGTTATCATATGTACAAATTTGATATTTTTAACGCTTTTAATATTTGTTTTAATGATAGATTTTAAAATAGAAATTAATAGAACTGAATTTCAATTTACCTATGACTAATTTAACTTATACCATGTGACATTGTGGGAATTGTTATGATGTCATAGTAAAATTTCTTTTGGAACGTTCATCGTTTCGATGTGTGACGACCATAGTAAAAATTGAAACGGTCTCAGACTCGCGTTTTACCATGTTTCAATGCATTTTTTGATACTTTACGTACGGATTTTCGGTGTTTCGAATAATCACGATGCACCATTGTAAAATTAAATGTAATATCAATCAGGTCCACCGCTACAATGATACATCGTAAAAATTCATAATTTTTCATTTAAAATATGAAAATGAAAATCTCTCAGTGTATCACGGGGGAAAAGGTCTTTTAACGCCTCGTTTTGTCCACTTTATGCAGAATATACTATTTAGTACATATTTTGTTATTCCAATCGATGTAAAATCATTGAATTTCTTGACGGTTAAGAAAAGTAAGAAAAATGATTTGTAAATATGGAAAACAGTACTATTTTTTCTTTTGCCAGGTTCATCTTTCTAAAATTATATGTTCTCAACAAAATAACTTATTTAAAAACATTGCAATATTATTATAGTAAAATTAGGAAAAACAATATTTCGAAATCGATACATCCTTTTTTATCGCGTTTTAAACTTATTCAGTCAGAAAAACAAATTTTAAAACGCTTGAAAAGCCAGGAACCGATTGGTCACGACGACTAGTCCTTTTTTTCTACTCTTGCGCAAAAACGTTTTTCATGTAAACAGAATAATGTACGGGAAATAAATTACTCTCGGCGCATCAATTTTTCGCGGGATAATAAAGTGCGCTGTGCACGGCAGCGCTGCGACGTGCTTGAAAAATTTATGATTCAATTTTCCGCTCGGCGCGATTTTCCCCAGCCAGCAAAGTCTGTACCCGGCTCACACGAATGCGCTGTCAATCATATCCAACGCGTACACAAGCTTTGTCATTAGCGCGTCTAATGAAACTGTGTTTGCTTCTGTAGACTCGCTGGCTCTCATGATTTCCCTTCGGGTTAACAACGCGCTACAAATTACTTGCTTCTCATAAATTTGACGTGGCTCTATTGTTTTACAATTTCGTAACATTTTCTTTTGAACTTGCGGAGACGAAGGATCAATTTCCGTACAAAATTGCGCAAGGATCATAACGGGTAATGTTAAACGCGGCTGTTTTAGTCTGAATTGCGAAGAGGGCGAATTCCGAAAGGGTGTTAACCATCCCTTAATCAAGACACAACGCCGCTGTGGTCCCGAAAAGAGCCCTCGGGGCCTCGTTCACTCTAGGGTGGTTTCCCTGATAAACTCTGTCAATTGCCAAATGCCATTTCGATTGCCTGCGGTGATTTACTCTGCGGATAAATCGTCCGAAGCGTGGAAAATACGGCTGCTGCAGCTTGCAAATCAGGCAATTTGAGCAGTTTTCTCCGTGATAGCTGTTGTAAATGTAACCAAAAATGTGAATTATTTTCCCACCGGCAACAAAAAGGCCGTTGAAAGAGTTTTTTTTTTCGTTTATTTGCATCGTATTTTATGAGTATTTACAAGAAGAAATTCAATTAAATTTTTCAAGAGATAACTTAATTTTTAGACAATTACAGCAATGGTTTATGCGATTTCTGCTTTTACAGATAGTTTTTATATTGTTTTTTATGCTTTCATCATTTTTATTTTACACTGGAAAGTCTCCAAGGTTGGAAGATCTGGGGCCAAACCGACTACGCGAGTTTGGCTGCTTAAGAGCATTCCGAAGTAGATTCGTTACCGACCTTTTCTATTGTTATATCGGGATATTCTGGAAAGGATCTGACGCCGATTTGACTCGAAGAATTCGCACCAAATTTGACACAACGACAGATAATGTACTCTTGAAGGGTGCTTGCTACGCAAACATGTTGAAAAATAACGGCAAAATGCGTACACCGTCTGCAAAAAGGCGATTTCACACGCTCACCAGACATTCAAAATGGCATTTTCGTACATTCGTTACAAAAAGTATGGTGTGTGGTATGTGCGAGACCGATTTTTTGACTCTGTGATTGCCGCACTCGCTGCGCTCGTGCGGCAAACTTCACATTCGTCAAAAAAATTCGGTTTCTCGCACTTACCACACAATATACTATTTTAGCCTGACAACTGTGCTGCAACTTTCTCAAACTATTCTCTGTTGCTACGTGCAGGGTGCTTGCTACTTGTTTACTCCGTAAACATCG